>JAVSCE010009216.1:0-153504 GCA_032199065.1 Smutsia gigantea
TTAGGCATCCGATCCTCTTGAATATGATGGTGGTGGGTGGAGAGGGGCACAGACACCCTGAGGACACTCTTAGTGCAAAGATTTGTGCTACCAATGGACACTTGCAATTTCTCCCTTTCTATCTCCACAGAATGAATGAAGGGAAGAATGGATCCACTCAAAACCATGTTTGAAAATGTGTTTATGGATTTCTGCTGTTTTTTTAACCAGGGACGCAGGTGTAATGATTTGTCTCCATTCACAGCCACGGGGCTCTGACAGCCGGTTCTGACATTTTATGGCTTTTAGGAGGGCGTCTTCTCTTTTGTTAGCCGCTGTTCATGGTTAGCAGCAGACAGGGTGCTGTTTGCCACATTTGGTGTTTGTGTTCCCTGCATATTTTGACAGGGCTGGACAGAGCCACGGGAACTAATTTTAAAACAATGAGAACGGGCTGACATGGAGGGGGGAGTCATGCTGTAAACCAGAGAGGCATCTTGATGGCGGGGCTCGTGCGTTTGTGTCCTTGCCGGGTGTGGGCTCCATTAAGACACAGCACGGGATTCTGTGAGCAAAGAGAAGATGGGCGGGGCACCCAGAGTGTGAAGGTGGGGTTCAAGACAGGGTAGGATGTGGGATGTGGAGCAAAATGCGGGGTCCCCTTCTTTTGAAAAAGAAGAGTAAAAAGCATGCAATGATGATTGGAATGACATGGGTGCATTTCTGTACGAAGCAGTGTATGCGGGGGACATATACACAGAAAAATTAAATTTTCAGGTGTTAAAAATTTTAAATGTCTAAGTAAAAGTAAACCTGCTTGGGGAACGAACAATTAGTTCTGTTGCTCTGAGGGACATTTACAGAGATGTTGTGCCGGCTCTGAGGGAAACGGGGTCCTGGAGGCAGGTCTGGAAGGCCACAGAGCCCCACCGGTGATGAAAACAACAGCTGGCAGCTCCCCGTTAGGGGCTTCAACCTGCTCTTTTTCCTCTTTTTTTTTAAAAAAAGAAACCTTGCTGTTCAAAAAATTTTTTTAAATAAAACCTTACTCTGGGTTATCAGTGGATAGAAAGTGAGTATCATTCTTTAGACACACACCAAATTTGATAACGCTTTTACATGAGGATCAGGAGTTATATGTGAATAAGTCATTGGTTATTTTAACACTTTTTATTGAAGTGTAGTTGACATGCAAAATTATATCAGTTTCACATCTACAACATAGTGATTCAACAGTTATCTACATCATTCAATACTCACCCCAACTAATGCAGTTACTATCTGTGTACACAGAAAGATGTCACATGACTGTATTGTCCATGCTGCACTTCCATCCATGACTAGTTTATATTACAATTGAGATTTTGTGATCTTTTATCCCCTCACCCTCCGCCCCATTCCAAGCCCATCCCCATGGTCACCACCAGTCACTTCTCAGTGTCTATGAGGCTACTGCTGTTTTGTTTTTAGATTCCACAAATAAGTGAAATCATATGGCACTTGTCTTTGTCTGGCTTATTTTACTCAGCATAATACTCTCTAGGTCCATCCATGTCGTTGCAAATGGCAGGAATTTCTTTCTTAATGCACTTCATTGTGTATATGGACTGCATCTTCTTTATCCATCCATCTACTGATGGACACTTTGGATGCTTCCATATCTTCGCTATTGTAAATAATGCGGCAATCAACATAGGGGTGCATATGTCTTTTTGAATCAGAGATTTTGTTTTCTTTGGGCCAATTCCTAGAAGTGGAATTACTGGGTCATATGGCATTTCTATTTTTCGTTTTTTGAGGAACCTCCATACTGTTTTCCATAGTGGCTGCACCAATTGACATTCCCACCCAGTGTAGGAGGGTTCCCGTTTCTCCGCACCCTCAACAACACTTGTTACTCCTTGTCTTTTGGATGGCGGCCATTCTGACTGCTGTGAGGTGATACCTCATTGTGGTTTTGATATGCATTTCCCTGATGATTAGTGATGTGGAGCATCTCGTGTGCCTGTTGGCCGTCTGGATTTCTTCTTCAGAAAAATGTCTATTAGGGTCAGCTGCCCAATCAGGAACACTAATTAGGCTTTGCTGACCCCAGAGAAAGAGGTATCACATGCCACGTTAGCAGAGCGGCTTCCCAGTGAACGGAGGAGTCAGACGGAAGCAACCTTGGGGGTCGTGGCTGCCCAGTTGTGGCGGGCGCTGGGGATGGGGAGGGCTGCCTTGCAGGCCATGCCAGTTAAAGGCCAGGATTGCCCTTGGGAACATTGTGGATGAGGGTGAATGTGCTCCTGCCCCACATGGACCCTGACCGAGGGGCCCTGCATGCAGTGCCCAATCCTCCTGCAGGGTCAGTTCCTCCTGCTGGGAGGGCTGGGCTGAGCTTCCAGCATTTGCCAACCAGGACGCGTCCCAGGTTGCCCCCAGGAGCCCCCTGCCTGGGTAGCAGGTGTCTGTGCTCTGGTTTCTCCCTCCCGTCTGCCCCAACTCTGAATCCGCCCACCTGCTGGGGACAGAGCAGATGCCACGCCAAGCTGCCTGCTCCCCCACATACCACACCACACACAGGGCCATTTCTGAGTGGTCTGTCCACAGGATGTCTGTCCAAAGGAGCATGTGGCAGCCGGCTGAAGGTTGAGGATCCTATGAGCTCCCTCACTTGATCTTACTTTAGAAAAGTCTTTCTCTTCTTAAAAGAAAAATTGGTGTCCACAGAGTTTCATATCCACCCGAGAAGTCTGTCATACATAGAGGCAAAGGGGAAAACCATCCTCAAATGCTCAAGGATTCCATCTCTTTATAACCCAAAAGCTCTTCTCCAAAATAAAATGTACTTCAACTCACAGACGAGAACCTACGCATGGTGAAATTGAGATGCAAGCTCTGAAAATGACTTGTCACACCAGAGAAGCATGGTTTTCATACAAAACTACAAGTTTCTAATATGGTTTCCCAAGTGAATTGAATATCAAAAGTTGTTGAAAGAGGGACATTCATTGTATCATACTTAACAAATACAAATTGTGTTAAGAATCCAGTAGTCTGTTAGAAAAGAATATGAAAAAATGACAACACAAGTTGTCTTCTTTGGATAGTATTAATTAAAAGGTAACCATTTCACAATTTAAATATTAATAATGACAAAAACAACTAATATTAGGGACACAGTGATTAGATGCCAGGACTTCTCAGCATTTTCCGGGTAGATTTGTAATATGGGTTCAGTAATTGTCTTCATCTGTTTTGGCTGCTCTATCGAAACGCCACAGACTGTGGGCTTATAAACTTCCAAACATCTACTTCAAATGATTCTGGAGGCTGGAAGTCTCTGGTCCAGGCACTGGCTTGCTTTCTGGTTCACTGACAGCCGTCTTCTCTGTCCTCACAGGGTGGAAGGGGTTAGGGGCTCTGTGGGGTGTCTCTGATAAGGACACTAACCCCATTCCTGGGGGCTCCACCCTCAGGACCTGATCACCTTCCAAAGGCCACCTCCTAATACCACCATAGCAGAGGTTAGGTTTCGGTATATGAATTTTGAAGGACACGAACATTCAGTCTGTAGCATAAATGAAAAGTACTTCTTGAAAAACGAAAAGGGAGCCACAAGAATGTTTCAAAAGCAGAATCTGCTTTCCAATCTTTGGGAAAGATATAAACAAACAAGGTGTAATCATATGACAAAAGAGAAAACAAAGGAAACACTGAGAAAACCCAACATCCCTTGTTAGTGGAGATACAGGCTGAGCCAGTAATGTGCTATTATGATAGAAACAGATGAAACTCCTGCCTACAAACACCCACAAACTGGGCTAAGATACATCCAAAACATTTCCAGGAAAATAAGAGCCTAAGAGCAGATGTCTGACCCCGCTGCTCCCAGTTCACAAAACCTATAGAACCTGACAAAAAAATCACCAAAGGAAACAGAAAGCCTAGAGGAGAGAAAAACAGCTGTGGTGCTCAGACTAGCAAGCAGTGTCAGGAAATGCCACGCACATCAAGGGAACGGCCTTGCAAAGAGCAAAGGGCCCCAGGTCAGGATCTCCCAGGTGCAGCCCCGCATTCTTCCTCCAGAGAGATGGGAGTGATTCTGTAGGATGTAAATGGAAGATGATCTAGGAAACTGAAACAGCAAAAAACCTACGTTAGGTCTTCGGGGGCAGGGCTGTGCCCAGCTCACATCATTGGCACGTCAACTCGTGTGCTAAATAGGGAGTGGAAAGAGGGGCCACGACTTGCAATTTTTCTCAAAACTGGCTATTAGTGGCAATCTCCAAAGCCCTTTTGGGGTAAAGGAGGAGGATGAGAGAACTGGGAATCCTGGACATGAACAGCAAACTGTTGAAAGTGGCCATCTGCAACCATGTAAAAAATGGTATGAATTGGAAGTCAGGGTGAAAAGGGGGCCTAAGTACATTTTCTTGGTGATATTTTTGTGCAGAAAGTGTATCTATAACATACACCGATATTAATAATTGATAGATGGGTGGATAGACAGAAACACATAGGTCACAGGTAGGTAGATGAGAGACAGGTGAGAGATAGGTAGATGATGGATAGGTAGATAGGGTACAGGTAGATAATGGGCAGTGAGAAAGCTCATGGGAATAGATAGATGGATGCATGGATAAAACGACAAACACATATTCAGGTGTCATCTCCATTTGGACTGTCTTTGGAGCCACTGAGAACATGAGTAAGACCTACAGCTTGGGATCTAGGGAAAATGGTTAAATTACATGACTCTCTGGGCTAGATTCCTCATCTGTCATGCAGAAATACTAATGTATATTCTGTCTAGTTCTTGTAAGGGTCAAATAGCTATTATCTGTCACCCACCTGACCCTTAAGAGTTTTTCCATAGCTAATAGTTCCATGCCTTCTCTGATTTAGAATGACATGTACCCATAAAGACATGTTTAAACAAATAAACAGCATCTAATCCTGGACCATTCCAGAGTAAATGAAAATCAAGTCCCAAAGTATAAATGTATCTGTCCTATGGTTGTGCATTATATATTTTTTAAAAGGTGAGATAACCAAAAATATTATATTACTGTGTTTCTTTGAAGAAAAAATACCTGGCATCCACAGAGGTGTATGTGTGCAGCAGTGGTGGTGTGGGGGCAGTGTCCACTTAACAGTACACTTTGCAAACTTCTTCAAGGAAAGAAGCTTGAAAGACACAGGACAGGGTATTTATTTCAATGCGAATAGCTCATAATAGCTCTCAAATAATGCTCACATTCCTCTATTGCTAAAATGAATTTGGAAACATAAGTTTCTATGCCAGCTTAACTTTCATTTTTGGGAGATAATTCCTTTCTAAATGTACACAGTAATGCTGTAAAAATTTCATACAGATATGTATGTGGGTATAAATATATTCATGTGTATTTATTGAACACCTCAGTGTCAATCTCAGTCATTTATTCAGTCTCTCTTAAAACCTGCAAATATATTTTTTTCACCTGACTTCCCTGCTGACCCTTTGTTTCCAGTTGTATGCTGAGCATGTTCACTTTATAGTATGGAATTGTTTCTTCAAATCATTGAAAATATGACCCAGGACATAGTGATTCTGTGTCTTACTACCACCACTTAGCTAATAAAATTTTTGCAACTGTAAACAAAATTAAAACAATAAAAATGTGAAACATATGCTGATCATTGAGATCGTCACACCAGTCAGTGGCATTGCCTCTAAAGCAGTGAACTTTGGTGGGAAAGGTACATTCAGAACTCATATGTGGATCATTACATTTATTGTGAAAATATACCCATTAAGGTCTGTGCATCGGTGAAATTGAAAATGGAGTAAGATGGCCAAACACTGGTATTTCGTAATACCTGGTGTTTGTGGAAGCAAAGTAAAATGACTTCACTACATGCCGGGCACAGCTTTTATAAAAGCCTTTCTTCTGACAACTTTTCCGGATGTTGGTTTTCGGCTGTGACTTGAAGGTTACATCGTTTTTGCCAACTTATTTGAGGAACCTTACAGTGGGTCTGAACACTTTAAAATAGCCTCTAGTTTTATTCATGTGCCAAGTGATTTAAAACCTCACAAGAGACCCCAAGTTACCATCACCCAGTAAGCCGATCCACAATTTCTGACCCTACAGAGATGACAAAGCAGAAATTTTTTACCATTTTAGACTACTCAGTTCTGAGATAATTGATTATGAAGGAACAGATAATGAATACCACTGTTATCCTTCAGCTGAGGTGTCAGGAAACTCAGCCCAAAGGTGGGATGCACCGTGATGAAGGATCCCTGGCTCTCAGGAAGGGACTGTATCCTCCTGGGTCCCTCAGGAGTGGAAGGATGCTGGGAACGGGTCTTCCAAGCCCTGCAATATTGGCATGGCAATGCTTCCACCAACCCAACATGCTTCTGCGCTCCAGGAGCTGTGTAACATCAGGATTCAGACTTGGCTCTATTTGCTAAACTGGCTCATGAGAAACAAGACACAGATACCCCGAAGAAAAGAGAGTGTCCGGAATGCTACCCCAGGTCCTGTTGTCAAATTCATACGGTTAGTAAAGAGAGGAATGGGGGAGGGTCAACCGAGAAACCAGCACGAGCAGTGTTTTGTCTGTGTCAAAAGAGTCCCTATCATGTTAAGGAAGACAGAGGTTTTGTGACGGCAAAGACAAAGTTAAGGACATGGTGCAGGAAAGACTGCTTTGTCCCTCTGACCCTGTGACTCTCTCCTGGGAACATCTCCCCTCCACATTCAACACCGTCCTGAGTTCAGTCCTGTCCAAGAAGGAAATTCTGGACAGGGGCTTCACTCACCCAAGAACGAAGCAGAATCGCTGCTCCCCTCTGGGTGATCTCTGCATTTATCTGTCCAAACAGGTTATTCAATCAGTGCCAAACGTTTCTAAGGGACCGTATTCCTTTCCTATTGCTGCTGTAACAAATTCCCATGAAACAACAGGGACTTTCACCCTACAATTCTGGAGGTCCTAAGTCCACAGAGGACCTCACTGGACTGGGTTCGAGGAGTTGTGGCTCTGTGTTCTTTTCTAGATGCCCAGAAGAGGATTCACAGCCACTCTCAGACTCTAGAGGCACTCCGGGTCTATGCTTGTGGCCACCCCGTCTTCGGTGGGCGGTGGGGTCTTTCTTACACTGCCTGCACATTCTTGTCTTATAAGGACCACTGTGATTCCATGGAGTCCACATGAATAATCTAGAATCATCCCCTTATCTGAGGGTCAGGTGTTTAGCCATCTGACCACTGATTCCATCTGCAGCCTTAATTTTCCGTTGCCATGTAACAGGATAGGGTCATAGGTTCTGGAAATGAGGCCCAGGCACCTGTGGATGACGATCACTCTGCATATGACAGATACCTTATTTTTCCGAGAGGTTCCCCAGTGCACATGACATAGGCCCTGCCATCTGGTATATACCCGTGTAAAGGGACAGAAGGTATGTGATGAAATACTTCCACCACACGGTCCTGTAGAAACACAGAGGAGGGGATGTGTCAGTGCCTGTGGCTGAAAAAAAACACTGGCAATATCGGAGCAAAGTCTTAAAGATAAGTGGTCCTCAAGAGCATGTGCACAGAGATGGAGTCTTGAGCTCCCAGTAAGGGAACAGCATGAAGGCAAGTGGTGAAGAGCTGACTTGCAAGTGAATTTTTACAGCATTTTCTTACTGTTAACTGAGGTAAAATGAAGAAATCAAGGATTTGCCAGCAAAAAACTCTGGGGTTTGTCCTCTAGGATTCAGTTAGCAAGGGAATCTCTTAATTTTTTCCAAACACAGCCTAATGGGGAGACATCAAATGTAACAGATAAGGTAAGGTTTCTCTGGTCGGGAAGAGGAATAGAGAGAGATTGGGAGGTAGATCCTCACCTTGTCAGCCCCTGCTCCTGACTCTCCAAGAAGTGCCGAGTATATGGAACATTGGACATATGAGGAATGTTAAACCGAGCCCTCCTTCATCACTGAGGAGGGGGTATTATTGATCAGCACAGAGCTGGGAAAGGAGATGATCGGATTTGCATGTTGGAAGAATCAGTCAACTATGGTGTGGGGAATGGACCATCGCAGGAGGCAGCTGGAGGCAGGAAGAACAGTTACCCTGCACCTGCACTCCCATAAGAAGTTCTTGTTTTGTTTTCTGATGACAACCTTCCTTGCAATACAGCCCCCAAACTGAACCCTTTCTGTCTAATTGCATGTTAATTTGCAAATCAGCAATTTAGTGTCTTGGTACCTGGTGAAGGCATCCTGATCCCCTCTTGGGGTTGCCTAAGTTCTGTTCTGGAGCATCTCAGCAGGAAGGACTGTATTTTCTCAACCCAGCCACTGTATCCTGTCTTTTGCACTCATTTGTATCTTGGAAGGATTCATGGAAGCTTTCCAAAAATAGAAGATACCACCTCTTGAAATTATAAGTGCTTCCTCCCTAGAAATATTCAAACCAATATGATGGCACAAGGATGTGTAGGGAGTACGCTACAAGGAAGGGCTGCATGATGAAGTAGGTTCACTCAGGTATCTTTTAGGACAGGGATGCCCAAAGCGTGCCCTGCGGTTGGCTGCCATTCCAACAGGTTAAATACGCAAGTGGAGAGGAAGCCTTTTGAAATTTCATACAGTAATTGATAACTCTCATGATGAACACGTGAGCTTACCATGTGTAGATCTTTTCAAGTCATCATTCTTACAACTTATTTCGGTCTGGCCCACGGAACACTGAGAACTCTCTTTCTGAAGTGCTGCTCTAAGACATCTCCCATCTCGCCAAGGCTGTGACTCAGGAAGACTTGGGTCCGTGACTGAGAGATCCCTGTACACCTGTGCTCGCTCGGCCTCCCGTTTTCAGATACTCCTCTGTCAGATGCTACCCAGCCTCCCACAGCTGATATCTTCACTCTTTGACCTCAGGCTTTTATATTTCAGATCCAAATCTGAAAGCAGGTCCTCAAAATTCTGATTTGTATTGGTAAACAGAACTGAATAAGACCAGGTCCAGGTACTGTCGAGGCCTTGAAACATATTATTTCTGTCTTCTTGCTATCTATCAGGGAAGTGAGTCATCCTATAGGTGAGGAAATAGTCCAAAGAGAGTACATGCCTGAGCTGGTTCGGAGACCAGGGCACATTCTTTCCCCTCTCCCACACTTAATTTATACCAAGGGATCACGTCTGCTTCCACCAAATAATTATAATTTAATTTTTTCCTAGTTCCAGGTCATAATCTATCTAAAGTCCAGTCATGCTGACCTAAAACTATAAAAATGCTCTACAGGAAGCTCGGTGGCCACTTTTCATGAAAATCTTTAAAGATCTGAATTCTGAGTAGTGAACTACAAAGGTTGTGTGCTAAACAATAAAATTAATGATTTCAGAGGCATTATTTAAGTAGGATATAAATTTTGATAAAAGCTCAATGTGTCTTGTAGAAATCACAAAAATGTCACTTCCATACTTCCACTTTCTCAAAAGCAGATTGTCAGGCATTCACATTTCCTGCTGTCAATCTATTTTTTAAGACCAAGGAATTATAGTGGAAAGAACTAAAACAGAAATTATTTCACAGCTATGTCCTACCACTCTGCCACCCCAAAAAAAGCAAAAGAAGAGAAAAACATTTTACCTCAATCCAAACTCTTTTAAAATAATTACCAGAGTACCTAAAATTCAAATGTAATATGGCCAAAGAGTAGAATTCTTGTTTTACATTAAAAATCTGTTTTGTTTAAATAAGAATCTCCCTTCTAAGAGCCACAAAAAAGATACCATTATTTATACGTGACCGCCCTTAAGATCACAGGTTTTACTTGGATATCTTCTGTGTTCCAGATATTTAAAAGGCTCTTTTATGTATATTTATTTCTCGCCATATTCATACACAATACATATTATAACCTCCGTTTCACAAACAGAGCCACGTGTATCAGTTAGCGACTGCTGTATAATAAAACCACTTCAAAACTTGGTGGCTTGAAAGAGCAGCCATTTATTCTCACATATTTGAGTCAGTTGAGTGTATTTCTGACCTTGCATGAGCTCCATCCTGCATGTGTGGTCTAGCTAGTGGGTAACGAGGGAAGACCCTTAGTGGGATCTTCCCACTGGCTAGCCCGCACTTATTCTCATGGCAGTGGTTGGGGTCAAAGATAGGAAGCAGAAGTCCTTTCTCACATGTTGGCTATGTCACATTAGCCAAAGCAGTGGCAAGCCCAGGTCCCTGGTCGGGACTAAGGCAGGATACAATGTGAGTCCTGCACTAATTTGTGGATCAGGCCTGAACCTGAATCCAGGGCATGTTGTGGTATTCTGCCACATTTAATATATAGTAAGGGATATGTGCATGTTCACCAGATCATTATAACTCATCCTCATCTAGTTCAAAATCGTAAGAAAACTAACGTCCAGCCATGCTGACCCAGTTTATAAAAACACAATACAGGAAGCAGAACAGGGCTTTTTGCAAACCATTTTAAAGCTCCAGATTGGACATCATTAATTGCAAAGAACTTGGATATAGAGAGGGGAATTAAACAGGGCAATTGATGCAATCAATCCATTACACAAAGCCTCATAGAATTTACAAATTTGGTGAAGCTACAAAGAGAGTGAAGACCAGGAGCATCATTGGAAGCCCTCAGACAGCTCGTTGCTGTTCCCTGATGGTGAGACATCCTGAGAGCTGGCCAATGGACATGGGAGCAGGTGGCTACATCAGGGATGGCTTGTTCTCCCTTGTCCCTTTGTCTTCCCTGTGGGCCAGGTGTTGGCTGCTTGGGGACAGAGTTATCCAGGAGCCATGTCATGTTTGGCCCAAGAGGACGGCTGAGGCCAGGTAACCCTGATGGTAAGCATCTATGTGAAGAACAGACTGTGAGAAAGGCGGAGGCAGAGGCGGATCAGGAAAGCAAAGAAGATATACTGCACGCAGCTAGGGTGCTGCCAGAGACTCTGAATACAGGAGGGTCTTCCAGAAGTCCAGTAAGCTCAAGAGAAAGAGTTCCTTAAATTTCACTAAGCCCAGTGTGCCAGGCGGAATCATGCTCCCCAAAGATGTCCACATCCCTAATCCCCAGAGTCTGTGAGTATGCTACACTATGTGACAAAAGGGAGTTTGCAGATGTGGTGAGGTCAAGAATGTTGAGACAGGGAGATGACCTTGGATCATGTAGGTGGGCCCAGGGGAGTCAGAGTGTCCTTATAACAGATTCAGGAAGGCAGAATGGGTGGGAGGAGATGTGTAGACCAAGGCAGAGATTAGAACAAGGAAGTCTGTGATGAGAAATAAGGAATTCTTTCCTGGAGTCTCCAGAAAGACAGCAGCTCGGCAGACACCTTGGTTTTAGACCCCTGGGATTGGGCTTATATGCAAATAAATGAGTCACATCACCTTTTCTCATCACCTGACACTTTAAAGGCTCCTTGCCCACCTCCCCTCATTCTATGAACCAAGGAAAGGAGAGCAATATTCAGCCATTGCCTCTTGTGTGCTTTACACAGAGTGAAAAATCCCCATGTCCTCCTAGCACGTGGTCACTGTCTCCATCTTCCTGATTAGGAAATATGCTCAGACAGGTGCAATGATTCTCCTGTCTTCACCATGCATCTCTTCCCATAGCCAGTGTTGACCACCCTATCTGCCTCTCAGGCAACTGACCTCACGATGAGTTTGAATCAACCCATTCTGCCCCAAACACAGAGTGGATTGCCAATCTTTGCCACATCTTTTGCACATCACCTGACAACATCCTAACAACCTCTACACCCGAGTTCTCTTAGCTGAACTTTTTGAACTTCTCCCACTGTAAAGAAGGAAGCTCTCTTTTCTCCATATCTGTAAAAGCCCGTAGTACATTCATCTGACTAAAGCCCACCAAACTTCTGTAATTTTACATGATCTGAGTTATCCCCACTCCTCCTTTGATTCATTTAGTTATTCGAGCATGAGTAACCACAGAGCCTTTACACTTTGGTCTTAGATGGGCACCCTTTATCTAGAATGTCATCCACATGATTTCTCATATATCTTATCAGAAAAGCAAAAGATGGTCCTGAGCATCCCTGCCAACTAGTCTGGGTCTCTTGATCACATCTGGACAATATTAGGTTTCTCAGGGTTCCCCAACATTTATCCTCAACACAGTATGCAATTGTATGTTGGTTTGAATATCCTCTAGGGAAGTGGTACCATTTAATTACTATCTTCTTATAGGCTGACTGTTGGATCCAACTTGGTCCATTTTAGGAAAACCTCACCCTAAACATCTGACACAGGACAAAGACGAAGAACACCTCTACAGACACACACCCTGGATCCTTCACTCTTGAGCTGTGTGGCTCTGGGCAACATCAGTGTCTCCATCTCCTCTTCTTGAATCCCCAAAACTTCCATCTGGCCAAACTTACCAATTCTGTTCCAAGCATACAAGATATCATATTCCTAACATCATGAATCACATTAGAGAATGGTTGGACACTTTTAGAAGCTTTAGATTTGCCTTTCTGACAATGGACATGAATCTAACTCCTGCTTTGGATCAAGACAACATTCTGCAGGCATTCTGGATGCGTTTCTAGGAGAGGAAAAACATAGGTAAACCATGGATGAAGGATGGAATTCTAAAAGAACAAATACTTGAATACTCCCAGGTCCATCAAGCCACATGCAGTTTAAATTTACATGACGATACTCATTTCCATGCACAAATTATCTGGTCACTAGACTCTGCTCAGAGTCCCTGGACAGAAAAATGAAGCCCATGTCAGTTGTTCAGGGATTTAATATACACTTGATAAAGGACCTTTCCTATTGACACTCATTTTTAAAAACGGGATTGATAACATGCAAGGTTGGAGACAATGGAGCGGTTGTTACAGTGTCCCTGGGTAAAAAATTACTGTCTTGAAACTTAAAATTGAAATTCTGGCCAACACCAATTTGTCACAGGTCCTAAAGAAAATCTCTGAATTGGAGTATTTAATTAATCTAAATAATAAATTACCTGTGAATCTCAAACCAGGTAGGCAGCACCTCTGAGCAAGAAGGCCCACATGAGAAAGAAAAATAAATGAGAATACTGGTGTTAGGAATTTATCTTATAAGCAACACTATTCTAAATTTTAACAACCGACTACTTTGGAGCCTCGTAATGTATCTTCTCATGATACTTGAAGGAGAGAAAGATAAGAGTATTCTTCAGGGCCTCTACAGAGATGTATTGGTAATAGCATTACCAGAAACAGACATTCAGACTAAAATAGCCGCCCCCACAGTCACCCTCTGCAGATGCATGTAAACAAGTTAATCTGAGGTTAACCCCACCACCCAATGCATATATGATGGATTATATCAAGAATAAAATAAACAGCCACATGATTATTCAGCTGACAAAAATAGAGAAGTTTCTCTGGGGACAAAAATAAGGGGAAAATCAGTGGAGTATTTGGAAAAAATCAGTTTTCATCAAACCTTCAGGCATCTAACTTACATGTTGGCTTTGTAATCATGCAGGCACATATATTTTTTTGAAATCTCTTTCCCTGGAAAATTACCCCCCCAGGACCTATGTCCCCTTTCTGCCGTCCCCCCAAAAATCACTTTTATAAGAAAAGATGATCCTTTCACTATTTGTATTGTGAGGCATCTCAGAAGAGGGAGAATTTGCAACATCTGGGAAGAGCTGTTCTCAGAAAACCCAATCGCCTTTCAAGCGGTGCCACAATATGCCAGATGTTAACGTTTCTTGGAGCATCTCCACAGGAGTGAAGGCAAATCACACATTACCGTTCCTTTCTTCTGCTCAGAACCTCACGGCCAGGACTGCAGACATGCTGGTAACGATGTACATAATGCAGGTGGCAGTTCCTCATTGCAAAAATAAAGCGTGGACAGAGCTGTATTGAATTTCCTTTGGAGGGGGGCAGGTGCTAAACATATAAAACAAACTCCATGAATTACATTATTTTGTAATGTTATTTCACAGTCACCAGTTAGGGAGCATTTTAAGACTGTTATGGGTAACACACGGTAACAAACTCTATTGTATAGACGTCCTCTGGTGTGGTCACAGAACTGCAAGAGCGAAAGATGATGACTGTGCCATGCCACGGGGAACCCAGTGTCACCTGGGTATCATCTGAACCCAGGCATCCTCAAACCCCAACTTTGAGTCTGGGACACATGGTTCTACTTCTCTCTGCCCAGATGAGCCCCCAGGTCCACGCAGTGAGGGCCAATCTCCCCAGGAAACCTCCACGTGCATGATGCCCCAATTCTAAGCTATCCCAGCTGTTTCCAGTTCTTAGGTGGGTGTTTGCGGGCCATGCTGTGTGGAAGAACAAAGTAGAGACATCTGGGAAGGGTTGTGCCAATGTCTCCATTTCTACCCGTTTCTCATTTCCGCCTGTCAGATCAAGGTTCCGGTGTTTTCCTACGGACAGCTGAGGAAATCACGCAGAAGAGCACAGCAGCCTGAGTAAAGATGTTGCTTTTGAACAACAGGCCTGCATGATTTGGGGAGGGTCCGCTCTGCATGGCTGACGGAGAGATACGGTGTGGTCTCCAGGCACAGTGGAGGGTGGCTCACTGTCCCGCATCCCCATGGGCATCCTGACAGCTGGTGGAGGATACATTCCAGCCAGTGTGCCCCACAGGTTAGAAGGCGCCACGTTCCTGTCTGAGGGGATGGAATGTGGCAGAGCCCCGCCAACCCGATGGCAGTTGCATCCCTTTGTTGGGCTGTCACAGCCGGTGCTTCCCATGCGACTTCCAGGCTGGAGGGGGCGCTGTTCCTGCAGCAGAGGAGCCTCAGCACATTGTGATCGGACCCACTGGGAACAAGGGATGCCATCCAGCTTCATGATCCTGTTCTCTTCAGTCCACTTGCAGCTGAAGAAGCGCTGGGGTTTTGTAAAACAACTAAATTATTGTGAATTGCCTCTTACAACCATAACTGCAAAAACCATTTGCTGGGTTCATATCATTTTATTCAGAGAGAACGAAGGGGATGGTTTCTTTCTTTCTTAAAGAAAGGGATACATATCGTTTATTGATCACGTGTGTGACACGATCATTGTGGCGACTCCTGTGGTTCTGAGGCTCATGTCACAAATCCTCTGGTTCCCCTGTCCAGAGACACTGGTGTTCACGGAAAATGACTGGTCTTGTCAAGTCTCACCCTATTTTTCCCTTTACTTTTCACATTGAGGTTAAATGCCTATAACAAAAAATCAAGCATTTAAAAATACACAGCTCAGAGACTTCCGGAAAGAGGCGGCATGAGCAGGGCGGCAGAAATCTCCAAAACCTATATAAATCTACGAAAATAGAGCAAATACAACTATTCTTAAAAGAGAGAGCAGAGCACACAGGAAAGTGTAAAGCGTGCAGCCACACCTGGGAGGACTCAGCACCCCGTGAGGCGGGTAAGATACGGAGCCGCGACCCGGCAGCACCCGAACACTCACCCAGCCCAGCTCTCCGACGGGAGGAGAGGACTCAGAGCCGGGAGGGAGTGGAAGAGCAGGTCTGTGAAATAACCAGCCCTGGTGGTCTGCGCCGGGAGCGCTGACACACATCGCGCGGTGTATCGGACATTGGAGAGGCAGAAGGTGCAGGTATTGAGCCGGGAACGCGCCGGGACCATGCAGCCAGCGCCCAGGGACAAGAGAAAAGCGCGTCCCATTTGTAGCGGTCTCGGAAAGGCGGGTGGGCCCAGCAAGGGAACACCCTCGCCCCGGCGGGCTCAGCCCCGCAGGCTGGAAGTCATGGGGAACTTCGGTCCCCTTCGCTGGTGGCAGAGAAAAGGGAGCAACAATGCAGAAACTTTATACAGAAAACAATAGCCTCCCAAATCATTCCAGCCCCGGCCAAAAAATGTGGCGCGGCCACGACTGTGGATTAGTGGAGCAACAGCAACAACTACAGCACGCTTAGAGAATCCACTCCAGCTGGGCTTTTTATTTTATTTTATTTTGGCTCGTTTGTTTTATTTCTTGCCCCTCCCCCCCTTTTTTGCTCGTTTGTTTTATTTCTGGCCTTTTTTTTTCCTTTTTCACCTTCCTTTTCCTTCATTTCTTTCTTTATTCTTTCTCTCTTCTTTCTCTTCCTTCCTTTTTTTGACTTGCTTGTTTTTTTGGTGGGTTTTTTTTTTTAACTTAAAGAGCCCAGCTGACACATGTGGTACCTACCAGCGACCACTCCTGTCAACATGACAAGACAGAAGAATATGATACAGACAAAAATCACCAAGATCCAGGCATCCTCTGAGAAGGAACCTGAAGAGATGGAAATGCACAGTCTTCCTGAAAAAGAATTCAGAATAAAAGTCATAACCATGCTCATGGATCTACAAAGAAATTTGCAAGAGCTAAGGGAGGAAGTGAGGGAAGTGAGGAAAGACAAGGCAGAAATGAGACAAGCGATTGACGGGCTTAGCAGCAGACTGGATGAGATGAAGAGACTGTTAATGCAATAGAAATCAGAGAACAGGAATACAGAGCAGTGAGGCAGAGAGAGATAAAAGGATTTCTAGGATTGCGAGAATTTTAAGAGAACTGTGTGACCAATTCAAACGGAACAATATTCACATTATAGGAATACCAGAGGAAGAAGAGAGAGAAAAAGTGATAGAAAGTGTCTTTGAAGAAATAATTGCTGAAAACTTCACCATGCTGGGGAATGAAATAGTCTCGCAGTCCACAGAAGCCCACAGATCTCCCAGCACAAAGGAAACCAGGAAGACAACACCGAGACACATAATAATTAAGATGGCAAAGATCAAAGATAAAGACAGGGTATTAAAGGAGCTAGAGAGAGAAAAAAACATCACCTTCAAAGGAAAACCCATCAGACTAACATCAGATTTCTCAGCAGAAACCGTGCAGGCTAGAAGAGAACGGCATGATATATTTAACGTTGTGAAACAGAAGGGTCTCGAACCAAGAATACTGTATCCAGCACGATTATCATTTAAATATGATGGAGGGATTAAACAATTTCCAGACAAGCAAAAGCTGAGAGAATTTGCCTCCCATAAACCACCTCTACAGGACATCATAAAGGAACTGCTCTAGAGGGAAGCATTCCTAAGGCTAAAAAGCTGTCACCAGAGAAAATAAAATCATAGCAAAGAAAGCAGACCATACAAACACTAACTAAAGGCAAAGAATAAAACACCTAACATAGAAAGAATGGAGGAGGAAAAATAAGAAGGGAGAGAATAAAGAAACATCAGACTGTGTTTACAATAACTTAACAAGAAAGTTAAGTTAGATTGTTAGATAGTAAAGAAGCAACCCTTGAACCTTTGGTAACCATGAATCTAAAGCCAGCAATGGCAAAAAGTACATATCTATGGATAATCACCTTAAACGTAAATGGACTGAATGCACCAATCAAAAGACACAGAGTAACAGAATGGATAAAAAAGCAAGACCCATCTATATGCTGCCTACAAGAAACTCACCTCAAATCCAAAGATATCACCAGATTAAAAGTGAAGGGATGGAATAAGATATTTCATGCAAATAACAAGGAGAAAAAAGCAGATGCTTCAGTACTTGTATCAGACAAAATGGACTTCAAAACGAAGAAAGTAGCAAGAGATAAAGAAGTACATTACATAATGATAAACAGGTCAGTCCAACAAGAGGATATAACCATTATAAATATATAGGCACCCAACACAGGAGTGCTGGCATATGTGAAACAAACAGTAATAGAATAAAAGGAGGAAACAGACAGCAATGCATTCATTTTAGGTGACTTCAACAGACCACCCACTCCAAAGGATAGATCAATCGGACAGAAAATAAGTAAAGACACAGAGGCACTGAACAACACACCAGTACAGATGGACATAACAGATATCTACTGAACTCCACACCCAAAAGCAACAGGATACACATTCTTCTCAAGTGCACATGGAACATTTTCCAGAATAGACCACATACTAGGCCACAAAAAAAAACCTCAGTAAAGTCGAAAATAATGAAATTCTACCAGCCAACTTCTCAGATCATAAAGGTATTAAAATAGAATTAAACTTTAGAAAGAAAAGAAAAAGGCTCACAAATACATGGAGACTGAACAACATTCTCCTAATTAATCAATGGGTCAATGACCAAATCAAAACAGAAATCAAAGAGTATATGGAGACTAATGACAGCAACAACACAAAGCCACAGCTTCTATGGGACGCAGCAAAGGCAGTTCTAAGAGGAAAGTATATCGCAATTCAGGCCTATCTAAAGAAAGAAGAACATTCCCAAATGAAGTCTAAAGACACCATTAATGAAATTGGAAAAAGAAGAACAAATGAGGCCCAAAGTCACCGGAAGGAGGGACATAATAAAGATCAGAGAAGAAATAAATAAAATTGAGAAGAATAAAACAATAGAAAAAATCAATGAAACCAAGAGCTGGTTCTTTGGAAAAATAAACAAAATAGATAAACCCCTAGCCAGACTCATTAGGAGAAAAAGAAAATCTACACACAAAAACAGAATCAGAAATGAGAAAGGAAAAATCATGATGGATCCCACAGAAATACAAAGAATTATAAGAGAATATTATGAGAATCTATATGCTAGCAAGCTGAAAAACCTAGAAGATATGGACAACTTTTTAGAAAAATACAACCTTCCAAAACTGACCAAACAAGAAACAGAAAAACTAAACAGATCAATCACCAGCAACGAAATTGAAGTGGTAATCAAAAAACTACCCAAGAACAAAACCCCAGGAGCAGATGGATTCACCTCTGAATTCTACCAGACATACAGAGAAGAAATAACACCCATTCTCCTTAAAGTTTTACAAAAAATAGAAGAGGAGGGAATACTTCCAAACTCATTCTATGAAGCCAGCATCACTCTAATACAAAAACCGGGTGAAGAGCTCACCAAAAAAGAAAACTACAGACCAATATCCCTGATGAACGTGGATGCAAAAGTACTCAACAAAATATTAGCAAACCAAATTGAAAAATACATCAAGAGGATCATACACCATGATCAAGTGGGATTCATCCCACGGATGCAAGGATGGTACAACATTCGAAAATCCATCAACATCATACACCAAATCAACAAAAAAAGAACAAAAACCACATGATCATCTCCACAGATGCTGAAAAAATCATTTGACAAAATTCAGCATCCATTCCTGATTAAAACGCTCAACAAAATGGATATAGACAGCAAGTACCTCAGCATCATAAAGGCCATATATGACAAACCCACAGCTAACATCATACTTAACGGCGAGACGTGGAAAGCTTTTCATCCAAGATCGGGAACAAGACAGGGATGCCCACTCTCTCCACTGTTATTCAACATAGTATTGGAGATCCTAGCCACAGCAATCAGAAAAAACAAAGACATACAAGGCATCCAGATTAGGAAAGAAGAAGTCAAATTGTCACTATTTGCAGATGACATGATATTGTACATAAAAACCCCTAAAGACTCCACTCCAAAACTACTAGAACTAGTATCTGAATTCAGCAAAGTTGCAGGATACAAAATTAACACACAGAAATCTGTTGCTTTCCTATACACTAATGATGAACTAACAGAAAGAAAAATCAGAAAAACAATTCCATTCACAATTGCATCAAAAAGAAAAAAATACCTAGGAATAAACCAAACGAAGGAAGTGAAAGACCTATACTCTGAAAACTACAAGACACTCCTAAGAGAAATTAAAGAGGGCACTAACAAATGGAAATGCATCCCATGCTCTTGGCTAGGAAGAATAAATATTGTCAAAATGGCTATACTACCCAAAGCAATCTACAGATTCAATGCAATCCCTATCAAACTACCAACAGCTTTCTTCAATGAACTCGAACAAATAATTCTAAAATTCATATGGAACCACAAAACACCCTGAATAGCCAAAGCAATCCTGAGAAGAGGAATAAAACAGGGGGAATTACGCTCCCTGACTTCAAGCTCTACTACAAAGCCACAGTAATCAAGACAATTTGGTATTGGCACAGAAACAGACCTACAGACCAGTGAAATATAGTAGAAAATCCAAACATCAACCCAAACACATACAGTCAATTAGTATTTGATAAGGGAGCCTTGAATACACTGGGGAGATGACGGCCTCTTCAGCAGCTGGTGCTGGAAAAACTGGACAGCTACATGTAAGAGAATGAAACTGGACTACTGTCTAGCCCCATACCCAAAGATAAACTCAAGGTGGGTCAAAGACCTGAATGTAATTCGTGAAACCATAAAACTCTTAGAAAAAAATATAGGCAAAAAGCTCTTGGATATAAACATGAGCGACTTCTTTATGAACATATCTCCCCGGGCAAGGGAAACAAAAGCAAAAATGAACAAGTGGGAGTATATGAAGCTGAGAAGCTTCTGTACAGCAAAGGACCCCATCAGTAGAACAAAAAGACATCCTACAATATGGGAGAATATATTCATAAAAAACGTATCTGATAAAGGGTTGATATCCAAAATATATAAAGAACTCTTGCACCTCAACAAATAAAGAGCAAATAATCCAATTAAGAAATGGGCAGAGGACATGAATAGACACTTCTCTAAAGAAGAAATTCAGATGGCCAACAGGCACATGAAAAGATGTTCCACTTCACTAATCATCAGAGAAATGCAGATTAAAACCACAATGAGATACCACCTCACACCAGTGAGGATGGCCAACATCCAAAACACAAACAACGATAAATGTTGGCGAGGATGTGGAGTAAAGGGAACCCTCCTACACTGCTTGTGGGAATGCAAATTAGTTCAACCATTGTGGAAAGCAGTATGGAGGTTCCTAAAAAACTCAAAATAGAAATACCATTTGACCCAGGAATTCCACTCCGAGGAATTTACTCTAAGAATGCAGCAGCCCAGTTTGAAAAAGACATATGCACCCCTATGTTTATCGCAGCACTATTTACAATAGCCAAGAAATTGAAGCCGCCTAAGTGTCTATCAGTAGATGAATGAATAAAGAAGATGTGGTATACATACACAGTGGAACAATATACAGCCATAAGAAGAAAACAAATCCTACCATTTGCAACAACATGGATGGAGCTAGAAGTTATTATGCTCAGTGAAATAAGCCAAGCTGAAAAACACAAGTACGAAATGATTTCCCTCGTATGTTGAGTATAAGAACTGAGGGGAAAACTGAAGGAACAAAACACTAGCAGACTCACAGAACCCAAGAATGGACTAATAGTTACCAAAGGGAAAGGGACTGGGGAGGATGGGTGGGAAGGGAGGGGCAAGGGGGAAAAAGGAAATTACGATTAGCAGATGTAATGTTAGGGGGGGCCCGGTAGGGCTGTGCAACCCAGAGAAGACAAGTAAGTACTGACTCTATAGCATCTCACTACGCTGATGGACAGTGACTGTAATGGGGTACGTGGGGGGGACCTGATGAAGGGGGTAGTGTAATCACCATAATATTACTCATTTGACTGTAGATTGGTGATATCAAAATAAACTTTAAAAAAACCTAAAAAATTAAAAAAAAAATACACAGTGCACTCCACAGCATATAGTGCATTCACAATGTTCGCAACCACCACCACTATGTAGTTCCAGAACACTTTCCTCCCCACAAAAGGAAACCTGTACCTCTTATCAGTCAGTCCCATTATCCACTCCCTTTGGCCCCTGGCAGGCACAAGTCTGCCTTCTACCTCTACAGATTTGCTCTTCTGAGTATGTCACATAAATGGAATCGTGCAGTATGTGACCTTTTGTGGTTTATAGAGCATAATGTTTTTGGGGTTCATCCATGTGGTAGCATGTATCACGCTTCACGGAAAATGCTTCATGCCTTTTTTTGATGAAATATTCCACTTCCTTTAGCTTTTAATCTTCCATAATGTGTAAATTAAAGACGACCCCACTTTCACACATACGGCTCTTTTTCTTAACACTCTGACTCAGAGATGACTTTGTGGCCCAGAGCAGTTATAATATTTACATGCTTTAAAGGCATCATGATCCCAAATCTCAAAACATTTGGAATCGGGGGGAAAGAAACAAGCCTAGACACGTACAACTACAGATGCTCGACCCCGTCCAAGTGCCAAGATTGCTTTGTTTCTCTCTCTTTTTAAGGTTTTGCTAATTGAAATTCATATTTTCAAGCCAGTGCTGAGCCATTTCTGAATGCATTTCAATGACTCGCTCTCATCGAGTGATACCAATTCTACTATTGTAAACTGGGGGATTGAATGGAATGTCACTGTTGAATCTTTGTTCATCCTCTTTAACTTATTCTTAGTCCAGTGTCACCCAAAAGCACTTGGGATGTGGTGGCCTGTGGCCATCTGCCAGACGTTCAGCTACACAATGTCCTACACACAACCACGATACATACAGAGTCCTGGGTCTTACAATCTTGCTCCAGATTCAATACAACCATCACTCTGCGGTGTCTTGATACTTTGGGCCGGGATCTCCCAAAATACGGTCAAAGGAACAATATTTTAGAAAGATACTGACAGATGCTAGGAAGCAGGAAAAGAAAGGGTTGATCCAGTAAGTGGAAGTTTTTGAATTCCGTAAGCTTCAACGAGTTTCTTCACTTCAAGATTTCTTGATGTGTGTACCTTCAAGATGCTAGTGCTGCATCATGAGTGTGGACATTAGAACATTTCTCAATTTTACTGAGTCTCAGAAACCTTCCTTCAGGTGGACTCTGTCAGTCAGGGATAAGGTTGCTCAATATAGGCCATGGAAAATGTTGCTTTTGACCTTTTTCAGATATTTAGAACTTGGAGTGAAAAATAAATTTAGGAGCAAGTGCAGCTTGCAATTCGGGAGGGGGATGGGTTAAGGGAAGAAGGGAGTGCAGACGTTAATAAACGCCTGTGGTTTTCATGTTGGGACGACAGGGCACACACTTGACCTGCTCCCTAATATCATAACATGATGTTTTTTATGTGCATCCAGACACTGCAGGAATGAAAAAGATCAGAAAAGTGCCATCAGAAAAGGTTTAAAGAAGGGATGGGTTGCTCGGACACCTCTCCACATCTGAGAGTTAATTTTTTGTGTCCATTTGACGGAGCCCAGGGGTGCCTAGATATTTGGTCAAACGTTATTCTGGGTGTGTGTGTGAAGGCATTTCTGGATGAGCTTAACCTTTCAATCCCAGACTGAGTAAAGCAAATTGTCCTCTCCGGTGAGGTGGGCCTCACCAATCAGTTAAAGACTAGGATAGCGCAAAGATCAAACAAAAACTAAGTAGGGGGGAACATTGCCTGCCTGACTGCTTGAGCTGGGACATGAGTCTTCTCTTCAGCTTACACTGGAATTGCCCCACTGCTTCTAGTCCGTGGGTCTCAGTCCTTCGGACTTGGACTAGAACCAGACCTTTCATTTTCCTGGGTCCCCAGCTGGCACATGACAGATCCTGGGGCTTCTCAGCCTCCATAAGCACATGAGCCAACTTCTTATGATACTTCTCTCTGTATATGTCTCCTTTTGGTTCAGTTTCTCTGGAGAGCCCTGTCCAGCACATGACCCTTTGTCCCACGACTCTGCCTTCTCTATCTCCCCTGAAGAGTCTCTGGACATCACTGTTAACTGCTGACTACTTCCAGCTCTGAAATCCAGACACCAAGGGACACACGTGCTCAGTGAACGTGCCCTCCACACAAGTCCATCCTGTTGAACTATTCGCAGGTGCTGGTCTTGAATTAATATCACCATTCGCCGTCTGCCTCCCTCTTATCTACCTTTGCAAATTAATTATCAGCAGACGCTGGCAATATAGACAAGGATATCTGAAATCGCACACTTCAAATCGGATCACGGGGAGGACCCTCTGAATAAACTGCACTCTCATGTCTAAATATAGAACATAGATCTCTCTGGAATCTGTAGATTTTAGGCCACTCTGGGAAATGGAGTCAGACATGACGGGTCACTAGTAATGAAACTGATTAGAGTTGATTTATATTCACGATGGGCCCCATTTTCTTGCCTTAGTTTTTATTTTCTACCTGATTCCTGACACTTTGATTTAAATAAGCCAATAGGTGTAGATATTCAGCACTTGAATATATATTCAAATTAAAATTTTTTGCACCTTATATTACACAGTTTTAAGAAAGAAACCATAGCTAGTCACAAGGAAATTGAGATGGTTTTCACCTGGCTGATATTCTGAACAAAGACATATTAAACAACAAGAACAAAAAACAAGTATGTACATTCTACACAGATCTGTGAAGAACTAAAGCACAAGGTTAAGATCTGACGAAATTCAGCAAACATGGATTCATTTGTTAAAAAAAAAAATCACCAAGCATTTGCTCTGGGGCACAAGAAATATTCTCCAGCTGGCAGAATAAAGAATAAAAATGTACGGTTCCCAAAGAACTGCAGAATAGAATAGGCAGAAAACGGAAGCAAATATATGCAGGGGTGCAGGAAGGCTGGATAAAGTTGTTCTCCTAGAATATCTTCCGAGTGGAGGAAACAGCAGAGATACAGACACTGAAATGCACACAAACACATTGCAAATCAAGGAAATTTCCAAATGAGATGCAAATATGTCACCAGATACTCTGTCCCCTTTCTACCCTAATTTTGGCTGCCATACATTGAGCATTCACTGTGTGGCAGGCTTTACTGAATATATTTCCTACATATGGAATACCAAATAATTTGTCTGGTCTTTGTCCCAGGTTCTAGGCACAGATGTCGAAAACCCTCGGAATGTTCTGAGGAATAGGAGTGTCTTTGTTATGTTAATGGGGAGTTGTGGTGGGGCTCCCTGTTAGCTTCTGGAAAGGGGCTGGTCCCCAGCCAGATCTAAGGATTAGAGGGCTGGGACTTTCAGCCACTCAGCCCTCAGGGAAGAGAGCATGCTGGAGGATGGGTTTAGTCACATGGCCAATGACTTGTCATGCGATCGTGTCCAGCAAATGAAAACTTCTGGATGCTGAGGCTCAGAGGCGCCTCCCAACGTATGGACCCCCTCATGTGAGGGAGGGTGGGTGTCCTGATTCCATGGGGAGGGTGCTCAGATCTGCATTCCTTCCCAGACTTCACCCTAGCGCCCTATCTTTTCCATCCAGCTGTGAGTATGGCCCTTCCCTGAGTTCTCTGAGTCATGCTAGGGAATCTGAGAACCTGAGAGCCTGTGCATACCTCTGGATTTATAGGCAGTTGGTGTAAAATGTGGGTGGCCTGGGGACCCACAGGCCGACATCTGAACTTAGCACCGTTAGTCTTCTCGGAGTCTTAATTGGTGAGATATGGGTTAATTGCAGGGGTTGAACTAGATGAACACATACTAACACAATACTCTCGTCACTACTGTAGGTCGATAATGTTGAGGTAGAGCAGGGACAGGGGACAAGCATTATGATTAATTGTTCCTGCCTATGATGAAAAATGCTGATATAAAGAGTAGGGTAGAACAGGAGGGACTCCATCTTAAGGTTAAGATTCTGTTTTAAAAATCCGGTAGTTCGGAGGTGAGATTCCTAACATATTTTATGGTGATTAGCTGACAACCAACCCCATCTCAAAGCAGGGCAAGTAACTGATATGTGCCCACTGCTTGAGGGAAACCACTATCCAGAGGACAGACTATGGATGGTGACACAATGTATCTCCTCGGAGAGAGACATCATGAAGCCGCACGTCAAGCCTACACCCCCTCCACTTCCAACCCTTTGCCCCATGCTTGAAAGCCCTAAAAGACAGAATCCTAAGCCTTTAAGCATCTCTCCTCTCTGAGGTTGCCACACTCCCCTTTCTTCAAGTATGTACTTTGCCTCAAATAAAGCCTTCTTGCTGCTCAATGTACTGCGTTTTGTCTCCGTGCTCTTTCAGGCCTGTTGGAAGGTTAATAAGAGCCCCCTTTCCTGGTGGTAAGCATTTTTGTTACTTTAGTACTTCATCAGTTTTCTAGACTTAAGCACAGGTTTTCACTCTCTCTGTCCTACTTCAGACAGGTCGGGAGGGGCTACTGGATCTCTGATTAGGGCTTGCAAGTTCCTGTCACCTGGGGGACCCAGACAGGACTGCAGCTGTACTATCGTGCTATTTAGTAGCCTGCCTGCACATCTCCTTTCTTTGCCTTTGGGAAGTTCTCAGAATGTCACCTTACTCCATCCCGTGCTCCATGGCTCCCCAAATCCTGGAGGGGTGGGGGCTTGATTCAAGTGGACGCTAGACACCAGGTGACTCTGGCTTTAGGAGTTGGCAAGGGATCTGCCCTGTGCAGAGCAGGAGTTTAGTGACCTTCCCTCTCCTGCCTCCGCTCTCCTTTGCTCTCTGCTGCCTGCATGGCTGACATTCGCTGTGACTCTCACTTTAATGACTTCCTTGCTTACCTACACTCCTCAGACCTGCTCGTGAATTCTTTCTGTACCAGAGTCAGGAACCCTCCCCTGTCCAGGTTGAGGTTTCATCTCATGCACAGAGAGACACCTCCCCAGACACAGCTGCCTGGCAAAAATGTCCGGAGTCCCATTTTGCAGATAAAGAGACCAAAGCATGGGGTAAACCATCAGCTCAGGGGCAGTCTGGTTTCAAGCCCATATTCTTACTATGCTGCTATTCTGACCCCAGTAAAATGTTTTGCTTTCTCCAAGATCAAGGAACATATGTCATCATGGCGCCTTCCTGTACATTATTGTTTCAGTGCTGTGCGGTGTTTTGTTATAAAATGCTCAACTCCAGACAAAGAGAGAGACAAGTCAACAAATGAACAGGGACACCGGGATAAAAGGAATGCGCACAATTGCGTGGATGTCTCTACTGCTGAAAATCTTGGTGATCTTCCTGCGATTTCACAGAGAGACATGTAGCTGATGTGAACTGGTAGCCATATTTGCATACGCAGTTATTTTTCAACGTGCTAAGAGCCTGGAAAATCCCATCTATATTGACTTTAGCATAGAGAGATCTGATGAAAGTTTCCTCAACTCATGCCTCCTCCTTCTCCCACAGCAGATGCATAATTTACATCTCTGTGGGGGAGCCGCATCTTTGATCTGCCCACCCAGGGTTTCTGGGTTGAAATGGCAGAAGTTGCTCAAGCCTCTTGTGATTATACCAGTTCCTGAAATCCACCCAGGCCATAAAAAGCAAGCTATGTGTCCGTAGACTTGAAATGCTGCAACAATGGAGAGGATTTCTAACTATTTTATGAAAGTGGAGTTTTCAGCTGTGGCGTAGGCTCATGGCTTCCTGACACTCTCTTCTCCCCAGTGCGTTCTCGAGAAATTCTGTAATGGTCCATAACAATGCTTGACATTACATAAGTCTGTGTCAATTATGTTATCTCCTGTTACAAATCAAAATTATGGTGTTTGAAACGCACATATATTACAGTGTCAGATCACATGGGAGTTTTAAAGTTATGCCAATGTTGGCTTGCAAGTCTCAATTTACTAGCCTCTTGTTCCTAAGGATGACTTAGTTTGACCGTTTTCCTCTGGGGCACAGACCCTGAGACAGGAACTGGCTGCGGAGAGATTGGTTATTCAAAAGATGATTCTAGGAAGCACAACTGAGGAAGCAGAGGAAGTTATTTAGCGAAAGTGACAAGCCCAGAGAAAGAGTAGGTGACTAAGTGGTGAAGAGGTTCAGAATAAGCCACCCCAAAATGTCCCACTGTGCCAGGTAGGCTGTTTTGAGCTGAAGACAATTGGGGCCCTGCAGGATCAAGAGAAACTTTCATCCTTTCCTTCACTGTCAAAAAGAATCTATATTGGGGTCTTCTCTAAAATAAGGGTTAGTATGAGAAATAAATTATCAGAGTGACCCATCTGTACAGCTGGGCAAACTACCTACCTAATTATCCAACACCTGCTCTTCTCACTGTCCTATAAATGGCCCTTCTCCCCTGTGAAGTCCCAGAGCCCTGCCATTCCTTAACTCAGGATGGCATCACACACCACATTACCTTTCTGTTGCAACCCCACAGGTATGTGGGGTTTCTGTATGTGTGAAATTAAATTTTGGTTTCTCCTGTTTATCTGTCTCATGCCAATTTGCTTCTAAAGCCAGCAAGGGAACCTTCAGGGATACAGGAAACATTTCCCTCATCAATCCAGTAACTGGGGCTCAGTCATTCCGGGGAAAGGCCAACTGGGTGAACGTCTGGCCTTGGAAATTTCATCCTCACCCCAGGACGGGCAGCTAGCGCATTTGACATCTGACTCCGTACAGGCCCCAGCTGAGAAGGGAGGAGGAGGAGGTCACCTGTGAAGCTGTCAGCCTGATGGGAACATCATGCATGGCATCTGCAGGGAGCTCAGGTACGAGGGTGGGACTGCCCTGGTCCTTGCATGGTGGCGCTGCAGGTGCTGTGCTGAGAGAGCGCCCTGATGCACTCATTTGGCATCCCTACTGGATGTGCTGGGGATGCTAAAGAAAATTGTTGGTCCTAATGGTGCTACTGTAGCACGGTGCACACAAGAAACATCCCAGATCTATGCACCTGGACACCAAAAATTCTCCCTGCTCACCTCCCCCTGGAGAAGTAAGGCTGCAGGGGTGAGTACCAAGTCCCCGTAACTGGAAATACACCTCACACAGAAAGCACTCGATCATTATTTTGTTCAATGAATGTGCTCAACAATGCGGATGAATGTGAAAGAGCAAATGGTCTCCTAAAGGTTTAGCTCAGGAGATTACAGAAGGCTGTGCTGAAATTCCAAAGATGCTCACTGTACATTCACAAGTCTGGAAGAAAAGATGAATGAATTTTCCAAACACTTTTATTTTCTACGTCATTTTAAGAGTGGACAGAACATAAAATGAGTCATTCAAGTGAAACTTACAAGAACCCCTGAAATATACTGAGTATCTCCTGTGATCTCTTTATATCTTCTTAATCCCTTTTGAGTAACTTGCTGTTCCTTCTCTATAGGAGGAGGACTGTGTATCATCACTTTCCAAGGCCAACTTAGAGGTATTTAGGCATGATGCACAGCCAGTCTATGCTTTAGACACAATAGTGTGATTTTCCGAGGGTTCTTCCCTTGATCAGATTTAGTTTGAAATTTCAAATATCTATGGTTGACATGCCCAATATCTACTGATGATCAATTTGCAAAGTTAAGAGGCTGGGGTTGTGGTCACTTCCAAGTTCAATATTATCACTGTCCAAGAGAAATATGGTAAAAGTCACAAATATGAGCCATGTATGTGATTTTAAAATTTCCAGGTGCTCCAATTAAAAAAAGGGAAAGGAAACAGGTGTAGCTCAGTTTAATTGCATATTTTATATGTCAATAATATACACAAATCATTTCAACATGGAAACAATATTTCAGAAATTACTAAGATAACACTTTACATTCCTTTTTCCCACAGCAGGCCACTGAAATCTGGTATTTTGTACTGAGACCCCATCTCAGTTGGGACTCATCACATTGTATAAAAGCCATGTGAAGTGAACAGCTGCCATATTCGACGGTGTAAGCACAGTTTGCTTTGTGGGGAACTGTGGTGGATGGTGGGGCTGACACTGGCCAATGAGTTTCACTATAAAGGAGGGAATATCTTCTACAGATGGTTCTGAGGCTGTACATTTTTTTTCTTATGTGCTATACACACTCTGACACGTAACACAATACAGGTGTTCTCTGTTGGCATCCATATCTGTGACTCGCTGTCATGTGGTGGTCAAACTGTGGTTTGAAATATTCTGGAAAACTGAGCTTAGAGAAGTCAAATGACAAGAGAAAAGGTACTTTGGGAGTGGAGGATACTTCAATCCTTGGGTGAATGACAACTTGGTCTATGTCCAGACCTACCTTTCTGGGACCACCCACCTCCAACATTACAGTACAATTGCCAGGAAACGTTCCTATTTCCCACTCATGACATCTATGTTCCCTCCTAATTGAAATGGGAGCTTGTATTCCCTTTCTCCACCTGCTGTCACAAATTGCCCCAAATTCAGTGGTGCAAAACAACACAAATCTACTCTTGCACTTCTGGAGGATGAGGTAGAAATGGGTGTCACAGGGCTAAGATCCAACTGGCAGCAAGGATTCACTTATTATGGAGCCTTCAGGGAGAACCTATTTCCTGGCCTCTTCCAGCTTCCAATGTCAGCCTGCACTCCTTGGCTTATGGCTCTTGCATCTTCAAACCCCATAAGGACTGGTCAACACTTTCTCCAATCACAACCCTTTGGGTGTCTTGCCATCCTCTTGCTCACTTGTAATGACCTTGGAGATTCCATTGGCCCAAACGGATAGTCTTAGACCATCTCCCTACCTTAAGGTCAGGCTGACTGACAGCTTTGACTCTTTCTGCAACTGGAGTTTCTCCTTTGCCACACAGGGGAACATGTTCACCGGTTTAAGGGTTGAGGCTGAGGATTAAGACTTTGATGTTTGCTGGGGGTGGGGTGGGGGGTTCTTGTTCACCCACCTCTGCTTCCTGCATTATAATTCTCTTCTGTTGTTAGTTGTGTGTTGAAACTGTAAAACAAATGCCCAACTAAAATAGTAAAATTTTTTTCCAGAGCACACAGATATTTTTAATGTATTGGGAATTATTATACTTACTATTTATTTTTCATCCTTGTCATAGTTTTTTCGCTATTTTCCTGAACTGATTTCTTTCGAGTCTAAAGAATTCAGTTTTAAAGTAAGTGGCTGATTTTCTGTCCTAGACAATCTTCAAGCTGCTATCTTCAACCTCCCATTAAAAAGAGTTTTCACCATACCTTTATAATCTCTCTCAGTCAAGTGGTAAACAGAGCACAGGATAATGTTTCCCCTAAGACACATCGAAGAAGAGAAGCCAGGAAATATTATAACACTTTGAGTCACTTGGTAAATGTGTCAATTTGGGGAACAGAATGACTATTCAACCTTAAATGTTCTTACTATTAGCAACATTTTCTCCAGAGTTTCCCTTTCTAGAAAAGCACATTCCCTTTTACAATTATGTGTCTGGGTCACTGAATTTTAACTAAGAGTTTAAGTGTAACTTTTCTTCTAAGCATAATAATTAATTGCCATTAGGGCAAATCAGATACCTCTATCATGGCCAATATGCAAAGAATGAAACAAATTTGCACAAACCTCAAGTAAAAATAAATATACATTTGAGCACACTAAGTTGCTTTAGCTCAAAAAACTCACATTTTTTTTTTCTTAGGGGTTAGGAGTAGTTAAAAGTCAAATAAGAAATCAAATCTGATTTCAGAACAACTACCCAGAGTAATGGGAAGGAAAGTTTTTCTTTTTTAACATTGATATTTTTGCTTTTCCATGCCAGTTACATTGCACCACAAGATGTGAAATAGCACCTGGTCAATAACTTTTTGAAGATTAATAATAAATAGAAGCAAAATTCAAGTTCTCCTAAAAATTGTTGTTTGTTTAAATTCAGCGTGTGCTATTTCAGTGGTACCCTTGGCAAGGTGTATTTTAAGTACAAAAGAAAGAAAATGCATTCAAGCTACAATACTAATTTAGCTACAGGGCTGCTCATACCATTGGGAAAGCAGTTTCCTCTAAGAGGGTCCAGCGGTGCAGATTGACCAGGCGTGAGGACAGGATGAAAGGGACCCCGTGTCATCCTGCAGGGTCATGAGGAAGGGGCCCCATTCTGCGGTGCGTATTTGGAGGACGGAAACTCCTCATAACTCTCACAAAGGACTGAATATGCTGTGAATGCAGACGCCTCCATCTGATCTCCAGTAGATTGCTACCAAGACGAGGAGCACAGAAGTTTCAGGCCAAGGAGAAAAGCATATCACAGATTTATTCAATTCTTTTGACAAATATATAGGAGAGTCTTCTCTGTAGGGAGCAGTATTCTGAGTCTAGGGATGTGGTGATTAACAAGGCAGATGACAGCCTCAGCTATGTGGAACTCACATTATGGTAGGGAGGAATGAAATGGCATAGAAATAGGAGAGAAAGAGATGTTACCCAATTTGCTCTACAAATGAAACTTGTCCTGGATAACAAGGCAAGAAATACACTGGGCCCCCTGGTTGGGTTTGGGGAGGCAGACATGGATTTTAGCCAGAAGATGGAGCAGGGTATTCACAGTCATCGTATTTCCAGGTTCTTTTCATTGATCCTGGTAATATTACGAGAGTATCCCCTATACTGCATTTTCCAATTGGGTTTTACCTTTTCTGACTGGAGGTAGAGGTGGTAGACCTGCAGGTGGAGGTAGTGGAGGTGAACATGCAGGTGGAGGTCGTGGACCTGGAGGTGGAGGTTGTGGACCTGCAGGTGGAGGTGGTGGACATGGAAGTAGAGGTGAACCTGCAGGTGGAGGTGGTGGAAGGTGGACCTGCAGGTGGAGGCGGTGGACGTGGAGGTGGAGGTGAACGTGCAGGTGGAGGTGGTGAATCTGCAGGTTTAGGTGGGGGACCTGGAGGTGGAGGTGAACCTGCAGGTGGAGGTGGTAGAAGGTGGACCTGCAGGTGGAGGTCATGGATCTGGAGGTGGAGGTGAACCTGTAGGTGAGGGTTGTGGACCTGCAGGTGGAGGTCATGACCTGGAGGTGGAGGTGGACCTGCAGGTGGAGGTGATTGACTTGAAGGTGGAGGTGGACCTGCACGTGGAGGTGGTGGTCCTGGTTAGAATATGACCTATAATCTGTCCTATGACCATACTCTAATCCTCTAGGAACAGAGGAATTTCTCATGGTAAATGTTCCATCACCTCACCTCACCTCCACGGAGGGGAAGAGATGCAGTTCAGCATTTAGCATTTACATTAAAGTTTCTTTGTTTCTCTTAACCAATCTATTTTGTAGCCTCTGTACATTGTTTCTATTCCTATCAACTTGCTCTAAGTAGGAAATCCACTCCAGCTCTTCTGGCATCTTTATATTCTTAAGAACATCTGAGCAAACATCTATGCCACTGGGAAAATAGTGTCTTCTAGCCATTTTCTAAGGTAGCTGTCCTTGTACGTCTTTAAATGAGGAGCCGGCATCCTCGTCCTGGGAGAAATTGGAAACATGGGGCAGTTATGGGCTTAGCACGTGTCTCTTCCCTTGTGTTGGTTTCCACTCACTTTTACAATGCATTTTCAGCTTGACACCATTCATTGCCTGGAAAAATATTAATTCCTGTCCTGGGGAAGATGAACTCCTAGAGGTGTTCCACAGCAGACACTGTTGGGGACTCACGCAGGCTCACTCTTTGTCACTTGGCCCTTTGGGATACCCGCTCCCCAACCAAGAAGAATATTGGGCCCTAGTGGCTCAGAGCTACACCAACGGCTTTCAGCCAAATGGGAAATGCCACGGGGGTGACATCCAGCCCAGGATCCAAGCCAGTGACTGGGATGACCGTGCTCCTGTTGCCTGGCACTCCGTAGCAGACCACCCTGGAGTGAGGGAGACAGAACAAGAGCCGTTTCCTCAGGCTCATGAATTGTGTGGGCCAAGAATCTTGATGCAAGTAAGCAGAGTTAGTCTTTGTCCGGCATCTGAGACCTCAGCTGAAAGATCCAGGTGACTGGAAGTGGCCTGGAGAAGCAGGGACTGGAAACCCCTGCAGTCTCCCTCCCTCACTTGACCCATGCCCAGGCCAGGAAGACTCCAGGGTGGAGCTCTGATGGGGCTCCTTGGGGGCACATTGGCACACGCCTCTCCAGGCAGCTCGGGCTTCGGACAGCGGCAGCCGTGGGGCAGTTGGACTCCTAAGTGCTGAATGAGGGCTCCAGGGGTGAGTGAGGCAGCCCACCTGGGAGAGGCTCTCTGGCCTATGATGGTCTAGCAGCAAAAGTCACAGAGCACCCAGCAAGCGCACAAAAGATGCTCAGTCAGCATCCCTGATCATGAGGGAAGTGCAAACCAAAACCACAGTGAGCCGTTGCCACACACACATGAGGATGGTTACTAGGGAGGGAGAAGTACAAGTGTGTTGGCAAGGATACAGAGAAAAGAAAATCCTTGTGCACTGCTGGCAGGGACATAAACTGGTGCAGCTGTGATGGAAAACAATATCGAAGTCCCTAAAAAACCTAAAAGTAGAACTACCGTGTGATCTGAGAATTCCACTTCTGAGTGTATGCCGAATAAATGAGGCAGATCTTGAGGAGATATTTGTACAACCATGCTCACAGCAGCATTATTCACAATGGCCAAAAGGGGTTAGCAAACTACGTATCCGTTGATGGACGGAAAGCGGGGCCGCGTGTCCTAATGGATAAGGCATCTGATTCCCGCTGATGGATGGATGGGTAAACAAAATGTGGTCCGTCTATACAACAGAGTATCATTCAGCCTTGTACAGGAAGGAAATCTTGACAACCGGTGCAGCACATGTGACCCTTGAGGACACTGTGCTACGTGCAACCAGCCAGGAACAAAAAGACAAATACTGTAGATTTTGGTTCTATGAGGACAGCAGAGTAGTCAAAATTACAGAGACAAGAAGGAGAATGGAGGGTTGTCAGAGGCTCGGGGCAGGGGGAGTGTGGAGTTAGTGTTTACCGGGGACAGAGTTTCAGTTTTGCAGGATGAAAAGAGGTCTATAGATGGATGGTGCGACAGGGCACAGCAGTGGGAGGGTAGTTAATTCCAGTGAACTGTACACTTAAAAATGGTGAAGCTGGTGAATTTTAGGTCATGTGTATCTGACCATAAATTTTTTTCAGAAGTCACAGACGTCTGTTCCCCCATACTGTACTGTCCTGGGTGAAGCAGTCAGAGTTCTGACAATATTTAGGGGAGGGGACGCACACCCACTTCTTGATGGGAAGGAGGTCACGATAGCGCTGCTGTGTTTTCAAACTGTCATGGTGTCCGGGAGGCCCGCCCCCTTGGACAAGGTGGGGCAAATCCACAGTACCATTTCTGCTCCAGAGCTCCTCACAGATCAAGCTAAGGCCACTTGAGCCGCCGTGCGAGGGCTGTCTGCCTTCTCTGCTCCCGCACCTGCTTCCCTCGTTTCCTGGACGTCCTGAGAGCACTTCACCAGTGAATCAGTGGCCTGTGACTCCTCTGCTCCTGCTGTGCTTCCAGGGGATCTGACCTAAAACCTCCTCTGAGGCTGAAGCTCTATTAAAAATCAAAAGGGGTGTGGAGTGTTAGATTTTTGCAGAGAAATGGGGAGGAATATATTTTGAAACAGGAAATCTTTCTATCGGCTCTTGGAGCCAGCCCGGAAGGCTGCCAGCTGCTCATGAGACCTGCCCTCATCACTTAGCTGCGTTCCTGCAGAGGCCCCATGTGACCCTCTTCATGCTCACGGTCTGCTCTCCAGACACGAGCCACTTAGGGAGACAGTCTGGCGAGCAGGGCAGGGAACTTTCAGTGCCAGCTGAGGGTGACCACTTGTCCTTGTTTCGCTCTGGACAAAGAGGTTTCCCTGCACACGGGACCTACTATGTTGACACCAGGAAGCCCACACACACAGGGACGAGGTGGGTCATTTAGGGCCAGCTGGCACGTGTGTACTGTAGAAGAAAAGACAAATGCCCATTGTATATATTTTTAAGGAAAATTAATCTTTCCAGCTGAGTAGATGGCTACTGAATAAACATTTCCTTCAATAAAAGCAGACACACTGTGGCCCCAAACCAAGCATTCACCATCAAACAATAACTAGTTCACCCCCAATTCGTGAATGAGATTTTACTGATTAAGTCTACATTCAAATGGCTCATAGTTTTTTACAAAGTAAACTTATTAAATGAATCATACTATGATCTGGTAATGAACTGTTGATTACATAAAGGCATATCCTTTGTACGTTAAAAGTATGCTAGGAGCAGAGAACTCAGCCATATATTACACTCCCCGTGTGTTAGATCCCTGTCAACACCCGTGGGCAGTAGGTAATTACCTGCTTTTTACCGTCACTACAAAAGCCAGCTGTCATTCAGATTGATGGAGCGACCAATTTATTCTTATACATTGCCATTACATCAAGTGGCATTATATCCTTACATAACCTAAGAACATACAGCCATTTTTCCATTAAGCAAAACACTAATCAGAAAAATTAAAGTTTAAACACCTCTAGCAGAATTTAGCTAAATGCAATGGTTAAGAATTTTTTTTTTCCCCAAACTGAGCATTCACTGATTTGGGAATGCGGACTGTGCATCATACCATTTTCCCCCCATTCTTTTGGTCTCATCCTTTTACAGGTTTTAAAGGTATCTTATCCACTTTATGGGAAAGCTTCTCTGCTAACTCAGTTCCCATGCATCCAGCAGTAAACATCATTCCACAGAGTGAACAGAAATCAACAATCACATTTTATTTTATTCACCGTTTTCATGGATTATTGTTTGCTAAATCCCCACCACACTGTTTTGGACCAAGTGCAGAGGAAAGACCACCAACAGAGAGGGGAGTATTTTGAGAGGATGAGTGGCTGTCTGCAGCCAATTCAGTTATCAGAATGGATGTCAGATTACTGTACAGTGTACTGCTCAGTGGCCCAGGAATAAATTCAAACCGGGAAACTATAGGCTGTGTTCACATGCGCCCAATGAAGTGTGAAGCGGCCCTATTCTGGTGAATCTGGAACATCCACATGCCAATCAAATCTCCCAAATGAAAAGAGAAGTGTATCTTTTCTCCTGTCGGGCACTCTGCCTTTCACTGGCTGAATTCCCCACTGTGCCTCCTCACTTGGATGAAAAAAATACACTGGTTCCTTCTGGGAGGCTAAAGCATAATCATGTTTTTCCGCAGAACATTCTGGAATATCCATTCCTCAGAAACGACACTTGTTTAGATATCGAATCTTAAAACTTCCCGATCTAAGGACTCACTCTCTTTTTATACCTATTGTGATTCAAAGACTTGGAGGAACAAATGACCAGAGAAGATATATACATTGTTGTGAATGTTTTTCTTATATGTCCCTGCAGTTCATGTTGACTCAATGTGCCAGCATATTTAAAGGGCTGTTTCAGAATTTCAAAGTGGCAGAGAGGCCTTTCTCCTTGCCCCGCCCATCTCCAACTCCGACACGTGCACACTTGGTTTTGAATCACTGTGCTGGGATTTGGTTGCACACAGTTCTAGCTATTACCTGCAGAAAATGGTGAACACAGACCACGTGTTTACAAATCACTGGTTAGGACTCCAGGAAGACCTGGCAGACCATCATGACTACAGCAGCCATCTGGGAAATGCTGACTCTGCCACAGCTGGAGGACCGGGTGCTGGGCAGAGCCACACGGCACCTGCCAGGCCCACCCTGGCACAGCCACCTTTCTCCCCACCTGCCCCACTTTCTCACGCCAGTCGTAAGACAATGCCTGTGATCGATGGACCAAATCACACCACAAAGCCTTGCTGCAAGGGAGCCTGGGAAGTGCGGCTGTTAGCCCTCCAAGCTTTGCAGTATTAGATACCACTCTTGAAGGGTAGGGCACAGACGCTGAGTCAGTCAATTAACCTTAGCTTCTTACTAACTCATACCTGTTCAGGCATATTTGCTACATATGTTTGTTGCCTTCTCAACAACAGTGTGTCCAATTTACCCTTAGGCTCTGGGATTTGGGATTATTCTAATCAGTCTGCCTTTCAGATTGGATTATGGTTAAGCAGGCTGTTGTAAAGTTAAATCCTGACAAAACTGCAGGTTTATTTGAAGTCCTGCCCCTTCGGGGACTCTTTGAGAGGACAACCCTCTATAAATTATAAGAATATGAAGCAACTAGAAAAATAAAAAGCCTACAGTGCCAAAATCTGTCTGAAGAACATGTCCGACACTTGTAGGATTTCGGTATGGCAGGGATGCATATAGCACAAGGGCAGAGGACAGAGCAGCACAGGACAAGCTTTCCTGGGTGTTATGAGGAAGGGTCGTATTTCCCTATGAGTACCCTGAGGTAGGGTGTGAGGCTGGAGGGGGGAAAGCCCCCGCAGGCAGCTGATGAGAGCCATCCATTAGGCCAGTTCAATAAGCAATATCCACAGGCATTAAGCAGAGAGCTCACAGAGTCCCTAACACACAGCCACTTGGAAGGCTGAAAAGGAATGACTGAACCCATTAAGTAATTACTCAGCTGTCTTCCGTGCATATCAGAATCTCCTTGGTAGAAGAAGCATCTTAAAATAAGGGTTACTGAGCCCCACGTCCCCAAATCCTGAGCTTGAGCTTATCATTCGCAAGTGACGCTGTTGAAGGTGATGCGAACCCACCAAAGAGAAATCAGAAAACTCCTCAGCGGAGGCTGGGGAAAGCAATGAAGGTTAATGCAAAAAATGGAACAGGACCGTCTCCACTTCCCGATTTTTCTCCAAGTTAGGAACAGGACTTGAGCTGACCACCTAAAAAGCGCCTTTTCTGCAACTAGCTTAGAGCTACTGGCATGGCCTGTTGGAGAAACTACAACCTCCCCCACCACCTTATAAAATGTAAGGCTGTGAAAATGCACACGCGATTTTGAACTATTGTTGGAAGGATTGTGCCACTTGTCCTTTCCCGGGCATCTGCTTTCCATAGTTCAACTTTAAATAAAAGTGCAGCATTATCTTTTATTGTGTGAATTCTAGAGTAAGTTAGGTTTCCCCCTAATGCTGCCCACTGTCCATTACCATGAATGATATGAAAGTCCTGCCCCTGGTACTACCTAAGGCATCTGCTATGAAGTCACCCACATCTCATGACTCTTCTTGATAGTGTCTGTTACAAATCTCTCAGCAGGAGGAACTTCCCAGCTTTGAAGAGTCATTAGATAATCATTTTTATCAGCTTTTCTAATAGCAATGCAGACCCACTTCTGACTGGGGACATACCTGGTTAGGTATAGACAAAGGGTTTTCTTTCCCAGGCAGTGGGCTTCATGAAATCCTTAGGGTTCCCATTGAAGATCAAGATCCTTTGCATAGGAAAGCAGTATGGAGGTTCCTCAAAAAACTCAAAATAGAAATACCATTTGACCCAGGAATTCCACTCCTAGGAATTTACTCTAAGAATGCAGCAGCCCAGTTTGAAAAAGACATAGGCACCCCTATGTTTATTGCAGCACTATTTACAATAGCCAAGAAATGGAAGCAACCTAAGTGTCCATCAGTAGATGAATGGATAAAGAAGATGTGGTACATATACACAATGGAATATTATTCAGCCATAAGAAGAAAACAAATCCTACCATTTGCAACAACATGGATGGATCTACAGGGTATTATGCTCAGTGAAATAAACCAGGCAGAGAAAGACAAGTACCAAATGATTTCACTCATATGTGGAGTAATAGAACTGAGAAAAAAACGGAAGGAACAAAACAGCAGCAGACTCACAGAACCCAAGAACGGACTAATAGTTACCAAAGGGAAAGGGACTGGAGAGGATGGGTGGGAAGGGAGGGATAAGAGGGAAAAAGGGGCATTACGATTAGCAGATGTAATGTTAGGGGGGCACGGGGAGGGCAGTACAACCAGAGAAGACAAGTAGTGATTCTATACCATCTCACTATGCTGATGGACAGTGACTGTAATGGGGTTGGTGGGTGGGGACCTGATGAAGGGGGCAGTGTAATCACCATAATATTACTCATTTAACTGTATATTAATGATATCAAAATAAACTTTAAAAAAATAAAATAAAATACAGGAGAGATAGTCTTCCACATTTCTCCTGTGTTTTCTGAAAGACGAAAAAAAAAAAAGATCCTTTGCATATTATCAAGGTGGCATGTGCAGAAGTCCACGACTCCTGCTCAAAAGCCTGGTTCCTTGTTCAGTAACAGCCTTCTCTTTTGTCAGGACAGGTGGACAGTAGTGAATGGTGTGAAAATAAATTTCTAAGGTCAATTTCATGGTGGGAAGTGTCTACTGAAATCCTACTAGATGGAAAAGGGTTTTTTTCCAAACAGAAACTTAAATGCATACTGCCTTTACCCTCCATCCCTGGAGATGGGGTACCATCTGCATCTAACAAAGGCCAGAGAGCATGCAGCTCAAGAGACTCTGCATTTGAAGCTTTTGGGGGAAATGTCACTATGCCAAGACTAGATGACAGTGCATAAGAGTGTGATCATATTTGTTTGGTTGACAGGATGGCACTGAATTTTGTCACTGAAGTTGCTCTCTCTGTCATTCAGCATATATTCTCCAACTGAATGTGACAGAAAAATACAATTCACACACACACACAAACACACGTTTAACTCAGTCCAGTGCAAGTCTAGGGTTCAGAAGACTCGGCTGTGAACTGAATACTGCATTTCCTGCCTCCAGGTTTCCCATGGGAAACACATGGATTAGAATTCAATGACAAAGGAATCTTTAAATTGGTGATTTAAAAATGTCTCCCTCATGTAAAATACCATCCAGTCCAGAATTTAAGATTGCCCAAATGGTTTCCCTTCAAATCTTATTATGTTAGCTAAAGAAAAAACAGAAACCATGAGATATATTTCTACCCAAAACTATTTCTTGTTTACTTTTCATTAACCCAGCAGCTTAGCATTAACTCACCTATCTTATCCTAAACCTATTATAGAACATTCTGGGAGCCCATAACTTTTCTTAATAAGAGATTTTTACATGAACAAGCACCTTTTAGAAATTTAAGAATTTTAAAACAGAAGCCTATTCTAAATAATAAGCATATAGTGAGAATAGGAAAATAACACAACTTCACTTAATGTCAGATGATTAGAATTAAAACTGGTTCTGCCACTGACTGTATGCATCCATTCATTTATTTAACAAACACAAATTAACCACCAGGTACCGGACACTGCTCGGTTCTTCTTCACACCACTGTAGTTGCTTTTCTGCAGAATCTCACATTTTAGCAAGGGGAAAAGTTAATAAATAAACGGAAGAACCATAATCTACCAGTGGAGAATAAGACTCCACATTGCCTTTAGATTTAAATCTGCAAGAGACACAATTTGCCTGCAGCTGGCCACTGTACACATTGTCTAGACATCCAGCTTTTTCTCAATGTTTAGTGTCCACACAATATTATAGAGTTCTTGAGGTCCACGATCCCAGGGTGAGCTGGCTCACTGAGAGCTTTTGGAAGCGAAGTCCTATTACAGGCACTCCATAAGTTAAGATGGAAAATGCAATGTTCTACAATGAACAGCTTCCAGGCTGAGTGGTCAAATCACTGCAAGGCCTGTTCTGCTCATCAGGAAACTGGGAAAAACAACTCCTCAGTACATCAGAGTGTGCTTAGTTCAGGCTAGTACCTTGCTCCCACAAGGGCATCTGTTTATAATAACTTCTGCCTTCACCTGAGTTATAAATATTCTCTGAGGCTGTGGCCATTATACTGGACGTACCTGGCTCGGTGGTTTTATTTTCAGCAAATGACAAATCTTTGCCATTTACAAGGGCCTATGCAAAGCATTTCCTGATGATGCTACCTCATTTTCAGTACATTACTCCTTGGGAAATGGACAGGTGACTTAGAGATGCCTACAAAGAAACCAAGAGTGAGCTCAGTATAAATAATACCAGCACAAGCAGACAGTGGAAAGGGGAGTGCAGTCGACACACTGTCTCACTCTTGCCAGCATACATTCTCAAGTTAAAAACAAAGACTGTCCAATAAAGTCTGACAAAATGTGAGCTCCCACTCCAAATGAAATTCTGAGGTTTCAAGCTGGCAATTTAAAGGAGGGATTCACATCCACCATCATGAATGAGGACTGTCTTCCGGTACTGTATATCATGCTAGGGGACATTAATAGTCTGAAGTGCACATAGCTTGTAAAAAACAGGTAAGTACATGGGGATTTTATTGCTTTATTCATGGGAGTGTGGGATGGTATAAGTTTGGAGAACTCTGTGTGAAACCACCCCCCTTTATCTTTGTTAGGAAATGTAATGGCTTCTGGTCACCTCTGCATTTCACAGCTGCCTTTAATTTTAGGTTGAATCATAGAGAAAACGGAGGTCATGCAACTGTGTTCAGCCTACAGAAATGCCAATTTCACAAGGATCAATCTAGTAAATTCAGTACCCAGAGTCAATGTCATTCTACGTGTGAGGGTCTTCACACCAGACCCTGTGCCTCATGCTGGACACACAACAGCTAATAGAACACCCTCTGTCTCCAGCCTCATAGGCCCATAAGTCTTCTTGGGAAGACATACAATCAAGATTATTATTTGGTAAATCACAATGTGTGGCAATGCCCAAGAAGGAAGTACATCGAAATCGTCTTCTTCTGCTATTTGAGGGTTTTAGATCTAGTGCTTAAGGCAGGTGCAAACTTCCATGTGTTAAGGGCCTCCTACAGCAGAGATACCTTCCAAGTGATCTCTAGAGGGTTGTCACCAAAACAAATGAAGGAGCTCACCGGGACTCCTGTCCTCCTACTGCACAGAAAAGTGAAGAGGGAGTGTCTGGCTAATGAAAGTCCTTATCAGCCCAGAGTTTAACCCAGCGCAACACTTATTTAGGTGAACCAGAATGTGGCCATGACTGCTCGTTTTGTAGAAAAGGAACAGTCTTTGTTCTAGCCTCTTATGTTCAGTGGCTAAGGTGTTCAAATACGCCAATAAAAGACAATTAACAGGAAAAATGGCACACAAATCTTACAGTTGTAACACGGGGACTTGACAGAAAAGAACCGAAAAATCAAAGAAGCAATTAAATTTGGGGGCTTATACACCATTTTAACAAAGGGGGATAAATTATGGAGTGTGACTAAAAGACATATGGAAGAAATGAACAGAAGGTAAGGGTTAAAATAAGGAAGGTCTGTTTGTTCAGAGTCATCTCAGTGTTGAAGCCCTCTGTCCAGTAATGACAGCTGCTCTGTCCTTACTGGTACAAGGAGGGCACCTTTCTCACAAGAAACTTGCTCCATGCTTGTAAGGAGAAACGAGAAAGGTACCAATCCCCACCCATGTCTGCTATGTTTCAAGTGCTTTCAGCTCAAGAGAATCTCTTTCCCAAGTGGCGTATTTTGGAGTGGCATATTCTGGTCCCCTTCTGTTCTCATATTGTCTATGTTGCTTTAACACAACGTCAGTAGGGAGTAGTTAAGACACAGACCACAGAGCATCCAAAACCAAGAGCATATAAGACCTGGCCTTTTACAGAAAGACTCTGCCAGCCCCTACGTACATAAGAGAAGCATACTTTGCTGAAAAAATAAAAAAGAAAGCACATAAATGCCTATCAGATAAACTATGGAAAAGGTAAAATTCCACAAAAGAACAAAGGGAACTCAACAGAAAGATATATTTACACTTTTTTGAAGTTGGCTATCACCTTTCTAGGAAGGTATGGGGTGACTTCAATAATGTATAAATGATCACTTAAACTTTTCCAAGCATTGAACTTCCAAATATTTTTCTGTTGTAAGATACAAATACATGTGTGTGTTATACACACACATGTATTTGTATCTTGGCCTTGCCACAGAGCAGAGAAACAGAGAAATAGAAATGCGGTCCATGTCACATTAGTATCACAGCCCCACACCATCAGCATCTAGCTGTGATAAATAGCTATCCCAGAATACCTGTGCAAACAGGAACTCATTCTACTGCTATAATTTCTGTAAGGTTGAATCATTTTCCAGAATAAATTCAAAGGGCATTTTGTTTTAAACCCCTTCTATCACAGTTTTTCTAGAAATCATTCTATACATAAAAGAGGCAGGGCCTTTATTAATTTCTACAAAATTTTTCACAAGGCTGATAATTGAAGTTCTGAAGGCAGTGAGGTCAATTTCCATTTTGCCTGCTTTGAAACAGGTGAACTATTTATTTTGAAAGTGACGGCAAAAAAAACTTGTAATTTTTTTCAAAGACATTTTCAAAAGCATGTTGGGAATACAGATATAAACCATTCTCCTCTGCACCACAAGAAATTCCCGTAATTGGCAGACTTCTCCTTTGGGTGAGGTTTATTCCTTCCCTTTATGTTTGGATGGATGGGATCCTCACCTCCTAACTCGTGATGAGACTTCCCTGGTGAATGAGTGATTATAATGCAAGGGAAAAAGAATTAATAAATCCAAGACACAAGTTGGACAAGGAATAGGAAATGCTTAGGCCTCTTTTAAGATCACTGAAACAGTGTGTATTTAGGATCCTCAGCTAACATATTTCCTGATGAAGTGAGAGTGTTTTATAGATGCAGGTTCTGAAGAGTCAAAAAGACGGAGATCAGAACTTGAGCTCAGGGACACGACAGGTGGCCTTATCCCAATTAAAAGATGCCTGTGGTGACGTTAAAGCACAGATGTGCTCCTTCTGAGAGATGGCAGGATAATTCCAAATGATCTTTCTTTGATATAAGCTTGAAAATTGAGACCGTGTAGTCAGCCAGCATGACTGTTAAAATTCCTTTCTAAAGGAATAATTTCTTGGAGAAACCATGTTGCTGGTGTGGAAAGCCGTGTGACAACTGCCAACCATCTTTCTTTGCTTCCCTGTGGGAAGGAACGCTGCATTACATCTGATTCAAGTGGCCCAGAAAAGGCAGCTTACCACCTGTGGGTGACCATTTTATTACCAAGAGGAAATTCATTTCACCAGGACAGAACCCAGAAGACACATCATGGTTGTCAGGATCTGGCATCCTCAGTAATGACTTTAGGGATGCCAGTGTCTGGACGTGACAAGGGGGACGGGAACCCCATGTTCTGGCTGAAGGGTTACTTCCAAAACACCGTTTCCAGATGCTCTGCCTGCCAGATCCCGCCAGGGAGGGATGGCCTGGCCAGCGGGAGCATGCCGCAAAACTCTCACTGGGCAGAAGGCGGGTTTAAGAGCTCATGTCAGTTCTAGCAAGGGAAAAGGCTGATTTGACCATCATCTCAGAAAACACAGTGTTGGAAATGTAAGAAGAAATTAAATAAACTCCCTGAGCTGATTCCCAGGACACACACTGTGAATCACCACACAAGATGTATTCTCTGCACAATAGAGACCGAGACATTGCCACATGTAAATGGGACTCTGACTCATTATTTTCATGTCTTTGAAGGCAAAGATATTACGTGCTGAATTTCTCCCCCTGTGGGATGTGGCAGGGGGTCTAAGTCCTTTGTTCTTGTCTATTTGTGATGATCTCTGACTCATCTCCCTTCCTCCCTCTCTCCCACTTCTGGGTTAATACTTTACTTTTCTATTGAGTTTGATATGGTGGATCATTTCGTCTTTGAACTTCTCTGTGTCATGGCAAGGGATGCTTTGGTTTCCTAAGCTTTAACTTGGTACCTTATATAATAAGTACTTGTTGGGTGGATGGATGACTCAGGTAATTAGTTATACCATTCTGATTTGTTTTGCCTGCCTTGGCTTAATGACCTGTCCCATCCTTCATCTTATGCACTCAACTCTCGCTTTGTGGGGTCTCCCCCTGGCCCTCGTTTTCCAGTCTCCAAGCTGACCGCAGACCAGGCACTTACTTCATAGCTCAAAGGTCATACACCAGGCATCCTCCCAGTTCCAAAATCCTTGTCATCTCTCTGAGGCTGGAACAGCTACTTCCCACTGCCTTTTGCATCCTGACCCCTCCCTCTTCCTCTAGACCTTTGAGCCCATCTGCAAAGTTCAGCTGAAAGACCATCTCCTCCAGGAAGCCCATCACGATGTTTACCTTCTACAGTGGCCCCACCTGCCCACACTCCCAGGACTCCTGTGATGTGGGGCACAGATCTCATGAACCAATGGAGTCGACTTCCTTGTTAATTTGCAAGATCACATGGCCAGGTGCTTCCTAAGGGCAAAACAGGTACCTTCCTTGTTCGTCTTGCGATTGTCCATAGCACATTGCACAGTTGATGGTAAAATTTTTGTCCTGTTTCTGTCAAATCAAGACCTCACAGGGAATATAGTCAATACTATATATGTTTGTCTGCTGACAGGTGGTAACTGCACTTACTTAGAGTGAGCATTTAATAATGTAGCTAACTGTAGAATCACTATGTCACACACCCGAAACCAGTATAATATTGTGTATCAACTACACTTAAATTGAAGAAAAAGGCTTTCAACAACCAGGGTTGCCAGGAAAACACAGGACACACAATTAAATTTAAATTTCAGATCCACACAAATGCCCTCCAGTGTAAGTCTGTCCCAAATGCTGTGTGAGATATACTTGTACTAAAAAAAAAAAAAAAGAAGAAGAAAAGAGGGAAAGATTGGTTGTTTATCGAAAACTCGAATTACCCTGCACATCCTGTATTTTTACTTGCCAAATTGGGCAGGCCTACCAATAATGGATTTAATTCCTAATATGTTATTGGAATGAGCTGCCTGCTAAGGAAATATAAAAGTAGCAAAAGTGTTGTCTTTTAGCCGTGAAGAGGGGGCATAGAGAATAAAGGATGTGAGCCGCAGGGCGGAAGTTGCCCACCAAGGCAAGCGCATACAGAGCATTGGTAAAGATAATGGCGGAGGAGGCAGAGAATATAATTCAAGTCAGGATCCATTAACTGATGCAGGTTTCGAGAACATGGCCCTACAGCTGACTTTGGAGCAAGATGAGACATTTTCGGGTGGGGGAAGCCGGTCTATCTGTCCACCAAGGTAATGGAACACCACAGACTGAGCAGGTTAAATGACACGTTTGTCCGTCCCGGTTCTGCAGTCTGGACTCAGATCCATGTGCTGGCAGAGCTGTTCCTCCAGAGCCTCCCTCCTGGGCATGTACATGTGGCCTCTCCCTGTGTCCTCACGGGGCCGTCCGTCGATGCCTGTCTGTGTCCTAATCCCCTCTTCTTATTAGGGCATCAGGCCTATGGAATCCGGGCCCACCCTAGTGACCTCATTTTACTTCAATCCCTTCTTTAAAAGCCTGTCTCCAAATATAGTCACTCTGGGGGCTAGGACTTCAACCTATGAACTGTGGGGACACAATGAAGACAATCACACCAGGATAGTGTCCCTGGAGGGGCTGAGACAGTATGAATAACCAGCACTTTGTGTATTCATTGTTTTTCCACTTCACTGTCACCAATGTGTTCTGCCTGGTTTTACCACTTTTTCTGAAATACCAGGCCTCTTGTTCCTAGATTGCCAATGACAAAACCTGACCCCTTTAGTCCCAAAGAACTATTCCAATCACTCCTCCACATGCTGAGGATGTAAGAGGAACCCACTCAGAGAAAAGCCTGAAAACAACGACTTAACCAGTATGAGGCAGTGTTCATGCAGGTTGTGATCATCATTCCTTTCATGAAAACTCTGTAGCTCGGAGGCTTCTGTGACTCAGGGTACACTCGGACAGAAAACCAAATGTAAACACTTTGGACAAAAGTCTCAGTCCCCATGATGAAACATGGGGATTCCCTAAATACTTGGGACACTGGGTTTTGTTTTGTTTTGTTTTCTGCTGATTTATTCACAACAACCTGCCCCAAGAAGGGTGTAGAAACTATGTTAATGCAGTTAGTTTATAAGAGGGGCTTCTAAACCTCTCACTCTCAATGCCTTTAGAGATATTTCCGTAGGTGCAAAGCTCATGTGCTTCAGGCCTCCTAACAATAAAATTTGTGAAGTTTTACTTGTACACTGCACGTTTAAAATCAGCTTCATTTTCTGAAGACAGACGAAACAACTCTGCACCAGAACTCTATGTGACAGGCAGCTCTCCCAGCGGGTTCGAGGGCTGATGAAGTTACACGAGCAGACTGGGGCACCAAAAACAGTGGGGAGATTTGCTCTCTTTTGCAGGCACATAACAGAACTGGGTCTTTCCCCAAACCAAATCAATGGCTTTCCATCCGGCAAAGGGTGGGTATGCTTGATTCTAACTCCACTCATGAAAGAAGTCTTGACATTGCTCAAGAAAATAAGCGACACTTTCAGGTGTTCACTTTGCAAAGCGTGCCTTGATCTGTGGGGTTTGCAAGACATCAGTGTACATCTGGCATTCTTGCCGGAGAGAGTCTCATTTAGATGCTGGCCATTGGGAAAGCCAGTGCAGACAATGGGTGTGAAGGGGCAGTGGGGGGATTTCAGTATCCTAGAGAGTCAGGCTCTGTTAGTAGTGTAAGTGTCTAAAAGAAGTTTATATTTTCAAAGAGAATTCAAAGCAAGCAATGTACATTTAATTCCACACCAACCCCCAAATCATGTGTATCAGTGAACATTGTATACATCAGAGACATGGGATTTTTCTGGAAAAGGCAGTTGCCAACTTAAAACTGTTTTTCAAGTCCCAGCGCCCCTGCCCCCTCAACCCATTAATAAAAATGAAGTAATGGCTACTACTGGTCCCCAAGGACAGATCACCAATCACCAAAGTACTGAACTCACACAAAGTGTGACCCTGTGTAGGAGTAAGGCTGGGTGCAGAGCACAGACATCAAATAGTTGTCCCGGAGAGGACCCTGTTGTGGTTGTGTGTGTGAAACTTCCTCAATCCGCCCCAACACACATGGGTTTAGAATTCCATGTCTGGTTCTTTTATGGATGGAGGCTTGTTTTTTCATTCTTTAGAACCAAGTTATTGGGCAGGTTATACACAGTCAGTATTATCATTGATTTTCTATTTTATTTCTTGCTTTCTAATTGTCAGTAAACAAGAGGAGGAGACACGGAGGGTCTGATGAGTCTTCCGAATGGAAGCAGAATGGGTCGATGTGAGCAGCAGATAGAGTGAAACAGGGCTGGGGTAATTTCTGTATTTAACATTGCTCAGGTGGAAATGGTTCTGGAAAAATAGTGTTCTCCTTTGTCTGAATGTTAGATGTTTTCAGCTGTATATCTTAACGCTGACATAGGGCTGAGCAAATAATATAAAGTTGCCTGTACATTGAACCTGAATGCTTGCTGACATTCAAGTCTATTTCAGGGATCCAGTGATCAGAGCCACGGGACAAGGTGGATGTGTAATTTCATCCTTGAACGTGGTGAACTGGCTTTGTCCCCAAAGCACGATGTAGCTGGGCCTCCCTTCACTCTGTGTATCATTCTTTCTCCTGAAGTTTCACACAGCTGCTTTTTTATTTTCTGCTTCCAGAAGATACCTGGGGGTGTCCTAAACTTGGAGTTAAATTTTTATGAGGCCCTGGTACCCAGAGATGTTGAATTTTCTAGCTCTTGAGCTATCCAGACCTTTGTTTCTATAGAATTTTAGGGATAGTAGTCATGGCAGGACAGGGGACTGCTAACAATTCTCTTCTTCTGTGGACTTCTAAAAAGTACGATTTCTGAAAGTCCCTTGTTTGGGAATTGCTGCTAAATACTTTAGGAGCTGGTTTTAAAGCCAGGTTTAAATCACATATTCCTTCAGGTTTAACAGTTTGCTGATATAAAAGTTCACATTTTAGATCTGTTGTCACTGTGCATGTTCAGAGACAGTGAAAATCCAGAAGGAGAGACCCACCCTTTGCCCTAATCCTCAGTTGGCCACCGCTTACACAGGACCAGCTGACAAGCCGAGACAAGGGGAAACAATAAGTCTAAGAGGAAAACATTTCACTCCTAAGTAATCTAAACATTATTTGGATATGAAAAGCAACACAGGTCATGGCCAAGAGTTGGTTTCTGCATCACATAATCTAGCATGGTTTGACGTCTTGAATGCATACATGATTCTTAAAATTCAAATGCAGATGTGTGTGTGTGTGTGTGTGTGTGTGTGTGAGATCTGATACACACTGGAGCAGGCTGCAGTATCCCTCTGATATTTAACATGAATCAGAAGACGACTTCCTTGCATTAGACACACCATGCACAGGACATGCAGGATTAAACTTTTGCTTTTCTCTATCTTAAGTCAGACAGCCTGAGTTCAAGTCCACCATGAACTGGGGTCCATGATCTTGGACAGGTCAGGTACCCTCTATGTGCCTTGGTTCCTGCCACTGTAAAATGGGATCATGTATCTTCCTGGGGGATTGTACGTTTTCCCGAAGTAAGTGTATATAGATGAGACATGTAACCATGCACGTAGAAAAGCACTCCATAAAGAGGGACTCACCCTCTTTTAGTTAATATTATTACTAAGGCTATTGTGGTAGGAGACATTGATAAAACTTCCCATTACTGCTGCCTTACTGGGATTGAATCCAAAACACAAAATAGCTGAAGAAGGAAGACTGAGCCTAAGGTGACCCGGGGGACAAATGAGCCCCCACTGGTGAGGGAGGCTGTGAGTTCTGGTCATCTTCAGCCCCAGTTCAGGGAAGCCTGCCTGGTCTTCAGGGGGTGGCTATAAGATTATTTTTGGCTTTGTGGCCCATGTGGTCTGTGTTGCAGCTATTTGGGGCTGCTTATAACATGAAGGCAGCCTACAGATGCTACATAGGTGATCAGTGATGGCAGAGAGGCAATAAAACTTTACTTACAGCCATGCAGATTTTAATTTCATATAAATTTATGTGTCATGAAATAGTGTTCTTTTCATTGTTTCCCCCAGTTACTTAAATCTATATAACAAGTGTTCCTGGCTCAAAGTCAAGACTGCTGAAAACAAGTGGCAGACTGGATTTGGCCTCGGGGCCGGGACTGACTAAAGGATATGATCCGTGCTCCTCATTTGAGAGTCCAGGCCCCGAGGTTTGCCTCTCACTGTCCTTCCAAGAGCAGGTCTTTCCTCCCTTCTACCTACTCAAACCTGTCGGTCCTGCAAGGCCTAGCTGAAGGCTCAGCTCTTCGGTGACCCCTGACCGTCCCCCTCGACCCCTTTGGGTCACATTTATAAATATCTGCACATCATTCAGTGTGACACAGCCCACTCCCTTTATGAGCATAATTGGAGACGGGCCACTCATGGACTGACTGCCAACCTGTTGACCTCTTTAAGTCTCTGTTCCCTAGTCCCCAAAGTCATCATCATAATACATATAAGGTTGTGGTGGGGACTAAATACAGACTATTTAAAACACTCATGGCTTTACCATGGACTAGAAGCTCCTACAATGTACCCTTAGTAGACGTAACGACAATGGAGGGGAGGAACTGTGATCCCTGCGGTGACCTAAGTGGATTCCGACCTTTGTAAACTTGGACTGTCTCTAGCCTTCCGTGCTAAAGCTCACTGAGGTTACATCAGAAGGAAACGCTCTAAGGCCCAAAACTTGTCTCCCTCCTAATGGCTCTTTTGGGCTTATTGGGAAAATTGAGATATTAACATCTATGTTACCCAAGAGTACTGGTTCATAAATAGGCCACTGTGCCCTCCAGGGGACATCTGCCGACGAGTGGAGACAGTTCGGGCCTCACAAATGGAGGAGCGGGTGCATCTGGTATCTAGTGGGCAGAGGCAGGAGATGTGAAGCACCGTACGATGATGTACAGGGCAGCCTCCCACAGTAAAGGATTACCTGGCCCCAAATGGCAATGTTAACAACGTTGAGAAACCCTATCCTAGAAGAGAGGGAGAAATGGAGAGAGAGATAGACAGACAGACAAAAGGAGGGACACAGAGAGGTACTTTAAAGTGCATACTCCTCTTTAAGTAGATTTCTCAGGAAATTAAGTCACTTTCTGTTTATAAATTAGTGTAACCTAAGAGGGGCTCTGCTTTCCTGTTCCACATTGCTCATCATCAGGGAAATGCAAATTAAAACCACAGTGACATGTCACCTCACACCAGTGATGATGGCAACATCCAAAAGACAAGAAACAACAAATGCTGGTGAGGACGCAGAGAAAGGGAACCGTTCTGCGCTGTTTGTGGGAATGTAAATTGGTGCTGGCAAAAAACTAAAAATGGAAATACATAGCAACCAGTAATTCCACCCCTAGGAATTTACCTGAAGAAAACCAAATCCCTGATTTGAAAAGACATATGCACCCCTATGTTTATCGCAGCACTATTTACAATAGCCAAGATACGGAAGCAACCTAAGTGTCCATCAGTAGATGAATGGATAAAGATGTGGTGCATGTACACACTGGAATATTATTCAGCCATAAAAAAGAAAGAAATCCTGCCATTTGTAACCACATGGATGGAGCTAGAGGGATTTATGCTAAATGAAATAAATAGAGGGCTAAACATTAATGACACAAGGGTATAGCAGACGACCAAGAATTTAAAAATGGGTCCCTGACAGTGGATGCAGGAATTGAGCCAAAGCAAAGGGCTCATTCTCAGGAGATGCACAGCTTTCTACTAGGCATGTGACAGTGTGTCTCTCAAGGGAATTGTTGATAGGAACAGATGTGAACCCGTTTCTAGACATAATGGGGAGGAGGAACCCAGGGTATGCTTTCTGCTAACATGCTTGTAAAGATATCCAAGGAGTCCACCCTGTTCAAGGCAAACCCAAATTAATGCATAATGGAGGATCTAGAGCAGATTTCCTTAGGAGCAGGCATCCGCATTGCCATCTACTCCTTACGCTGCCCTGTTGTTGGTGCGGTCATTTGAAACAGTGTGATACTTAACTTTCCATGCACCTCTCTTATCTCTCTCACTTAATTATAAACCAACCGAAGGGAAAAAGCAGGCATGACGTGACCTGCCTTATGGTGGAATCTGTTTAAAAATGCATGTGGCTATAATGATTCCCCACTTGCACAGGCAGTGAGAACCGTCCAGGTGATCCATGAGTCACCCCATAAAATACAGGCTGCAGAGTCCTTGAACGTGACCCACCCCTCTCTATAAATAACTCTATCGAAATATGAATGGCAATGCTGCAGAGGCCCTGCACTGGGCAGGGGGGAGGCTATACTATATAAACACTTGGTTTTAGAATTAAATGTTGCCAGAAAAAGTGGCTGGTGTTGCGGAAAGCAAGAGCTGAACAGATGCTGGGAACACCCCTTTTGACCTTCTGCATTCATGACTGGTTTGAGATCTGTGCATTTAACAAGATGCCTGGAGTCAGGCAGCTTTGTGAGCTGACAAAGACTGGAAGTGAGGCTCTATGTCCCCTGTCAGCTGTCTTCCCTTAGACCAGGGCTCTGCCACAGGACGCCAGCGAGAAGCCCCTCCTCCCAGGTGGGACAAGCAAAACTGCCCCCAGACATGGCCAAGTGTCCCACATCACTGGGTGAGAATCACTGCCCTAAACCTATGTTCCCTTGACATTAATAGTTAAAAAAATGTGTCTAAATTAGACACACCTTTAGTTCTGTGAAGTTCCTAAAAACCAAGGGCTTTAGCAAATGTGCCAAGTCTGCTCACGGCTAAGTAATGGCATTTTAGCTTCTTTTGAAATCCATTCTTCTGTCTTTTTCAGCACTAGCTATGTCTAAAGCTTTCCTATTAACCTTTCACTTCCTCGGGAATGATGGTCTAACTTCCTTTATGCTTCATAGGCTCCGTCAGGGTCTCAGTAGAGATGTAATTACAGAGGGCTCTCCTTGCAACGGGTCTGTGTGTAAGAGTGTTGGGGTACAGCACAGCTCTCAACCGGGAGCTCAGCTGCCCCTGGGGAAGCTGGTGGTCACTGGATTTCCTTCGTGGCCGCAGGCAAAGCCAGGTGGGTGGGGCGTGCTAGTGGCATCTGGGGTGCAGAGACCAGGCATGTGACCCAACATCGCATAACACACAAAACAAGTTTCAGCCCCCACGAGAAGGACTATGCACCCTCAGGTGTCAGCGGGGCCACTGTTGACGAGCCAGAGTAAGCGGGATCCTGAGAAGCATGCAATAACCCGGGGCCAGTGGCATCCAGACTGCTGAAGCCCCCCGGGCCTACATGGGCAAATGAAAGGAGTAATGATTGGTGCCGGCATGGTGGAGACCGTGTAGATGCAGCTGCCCAGAGAGCAGCGGCATTTGGCCAAGGGCTCTGCAAACAGAAGATGCACAGGAAGGACGACAGCCAAGGGGACAGTGTGACTTCCCTCCTGTCCCTGACTTACGGACCAATGGAGCATCCCCTTTCACCGAGTCCAGTAGGAGGTCAGATGTGGAAGTCTACTGATGGTGTCCATGCAGGTCAGCCTGCTGGGGGCAGAGAGCCAGGAGGGGAGGAGGGAAAGCTGGCGAGCAGGGGCCAGCACAAACCCTCTGGGAGGCTGGCACCTCTGCACATTCACTGACCTCTCTGCCTCTCGAGCCTGTGTACTTTGGAGCCTGGACGCCTGCCCTCTGCACTCAGGCTCTGGGATTCTCAGGGCCGAGACCTGCTGCAGGCTCCCTGAGCCTGCGGGCCCACTCCAGTCCCTTTCCTTACTCTATCTTCTTCTGGGGGCTCCTTCTAATGGCCGCTTACAGTTTTCTGAAGGACGTATTTTATGTCCACGGAGGTGCCAAGTCTCACAGTCATAAGATGAAAACCTGGAAAGCAACAGCTCAATAACTCTTTCCTGGAAAAAACTGGATTTGCAGAGAGGGCTGGGATGGGAGTCACAGATCCGACATTCACTGGCGTCAGGATCGCTGATGGGTTCCTGGGTGGGGGGTGACAGGTCACCTACTTCTGAGGCATATCACTGAGAATGTTGGGATGATACCAACCACTGGGGCGAAGATTATGAGATGGCATTTGCAGAGTGCTCAGCCCAGAGGCAGGGTCAGAGCAAACAGCCGTCAGGCATTTCTATTGTCATGGTTATGAAATGCCTCCATGATGCATGAGTGTTAGGCACAGGGAGGTCTTAAACCCAAAAGCAGAGCCCTGATATTTATTACTTTTAATGGACTTAGATTTGAAAGCTAAGGTACAGAGGAATGATTTCAAGCCATTTTAATCAATACTGTTGGCAAATTTTTCCCTCACATTAGAGCAAATTGACACGTTTCCCCTCTGATTATGTGAAATTGACAGTTGTCCCCTCTGATTACACTGAACTGTTTTCCCGCCAACAATCCTTAGGAAGCCATCTCTCTGCTCTCTGAGTTTATGTGGCTGGTCCCTGAAGCTGCCATTCCCAGCCTTTCATTCTCTTTTGCTGGCTCCATACCCAGTGCAGGTTTCAAAGAACTCAAATGTGAGATGTTTTCCTATCCAATGGCTCCAGGGGCAAGAGGTGCTTCTGTAAAGATGTGGCAGTTTGGAAATTCCTGCTGTTTGTCACTGTGATGCAGGATCCAGAAAGCAGGTGCACGCTCCGTCTGCTTCCTACCCTAGACACGAGGTAATGGGTATCAGCAGGCACAGCTTCCCAGTAACTTAGTGAAAAATTAAAAACACAGCTCCTAGGGACACTGAGTTGCAAAAGGCAGACAGTAAATGAAGACAAGGAGATGAAGACATGATTACGAAGTCCCTGGTGGCTGCACTGAAAATTGCTTTGAGTTTAGACAGTGCGAGTCTAAATGTGTTTCCGGCGGGGACCCCAAGGGAAGATATGTCTTGCCAAGGCTTGCTGCTGGTGGACTTAGGACACACTGTTGGATGGATGGGCCTGGGAAACTGACCCATTGGGCCAGATCAAGATGCTAAACTGAGGCGGGGAAGCTGAAACACATGAAACTGCAGGGGGAGGGCCTCAGCGCACACAGGGGCCCAGCGGGGCGTGTCAGTCCCGGCCCAATTCCAGAGAGCCTGCTCCGGATGACTTAGGTGCCCACGTGTCAGGCAATTTCAGAGGACAGTGCCAACACCTCCAGGGTCTGCCAGCAGTGCAAATGCAGAGGCTGGCCTGCAAAGGAACTCTGTCAACCGCCCACCTCCTCCCTGCCTCCCCAGGCATGCCAGGTTTTCATGTGTGTGTGGGGGGTGGGGGGCATGGAATTATTTTTTCCCCTAGCTTTACTGATATGAAATTGAAATATAACACTGTGTAAGTTTAAGGTGTACAACGTGTTGATTTGATACTTTTATATACTGCACCACGTTTCTGTGAATGCAATTGGACCCCCGTTGTACCCTTCTCTCAAAAACGAACCCAGAACGGATTAGTAACTTACACATAAGACCTGAACAATGACAGTCCAAACAGAAGACAGAGGGGAAGCGCTGCTTGACGTGAGTCTTGGCAACGATTGTGTAGACATGACACCAAAAGCACAGGTCACACGAGCAAAGCAGTAAGTGAGGCTGCACCCAGACAACTTCTGCCCAGCCCAGGACCATCCCCAAGAGGAGCCAGCAGCCTACTGGATGGCAGAAGATAGGTGCAGACCACTTATCTGATAAAGGGTTAATATCCAAAACAGAAAGACCTCATACAACTCAATAGAAAACAAACAACCTGATTAAAACAGGGGCTGAGGGAGTCTACAGACACTTTCCCAAAGACCTACAAATGGTGAACAGGAGGCGCTGGACATCACTGATCATCAGGGAAACGCAAATCAAAACCGCAGGGAGGTATCCCCTCCCACCTATTAGGATGCTGTCCTCTGCTCCCCTATCCCCAGAATGTACAAAGCACCGTTTTTCCTCGCTCTCCGGGCTAGAAGCCTCTTCCTCTAGTAGCTCAGTGGGCTCACACCGTCCCTTTACTGTTCTCCACTCTGCCTCCTTAGTGAGCCATGGGCTCCATTCCCACCCTCACGTCTGTCCACGTTTCCCACCGTTTCTTCTTTATACCCTTTTCACAGCATTTACATGACCAAAAGGCTTCATGTTTATTTCATGTCAATTTCCAAGGCAACTCCATGAGGGTCAGACTTGTTTGGTTTATGGCTACAATCCCAGAACAGAGCTCCTCTTCATACACAGCAAGGACCCTGCAAAGAGTCAGTGACAGGCATGTATTTGACCTGGAGCAGGGTCCAATCCAGGGTGATTTCACCAAAAGAAGGAGAGAAAAAGGGGAAACACAAGTCTAGCTGTGGCAAACTAGGCGGGCAGATGTGAGGTGAGAAAACCTCCGTCCAGCTGCAGGGAGAACAGGCATGGAGAGTATCAGCTCCCTAAGAATGGTACACAAGAAGCAAAAAAAGCAGAAGAGTGAAAAGTGGACTCAATAGCTGACAAGCTGCTGTGCAATGTCTCACGTCCATGGGCCACAGGAGAAGGAACACTGCACAGTGGGTTCACTGCTGTCTGTCTGTCTCTGGCCTCAGACTTTACTGCTGCGAGATGCTGGACACTTGAATGGATGAGGGTGTAGCTGAGGGCCCTCAAGCCTGTGCTGCGCAGCACTACGGCAACTAGCCACTCTGTCAGGGCCACACAGGCTCAAGCCAGCAGAAAGGTGGGTGCGTGCCTGGATGGGCTGCTGTGGTTCCAGGGAAGGTAAAATGCTGGAGATGAGGAAGACCTCGTGCCCAGCAAACTGCTGGCCTACCGTTTCAACAGGGAAGACACTGATAAAACCTGAGCACTGATAGCATGGCCCATCCTATGCTTTAGACTTTACAGTTCTAAATACCACCCCAAAATATCAGCGACCTTTGAGGGAGCAGCCCATAAGACCATCCTCGCTTCCGATGCCCCTGACAAGTGCAGAGGTCCCCAAGACCACCCGGGGCTGACAATTCTCTAGAAAAGGTGCTCAGAACTCACTTAAGTTATATTCACCCCTATAGTTTATTTCAGCTAAAGGATAAAGATAAAAGTCACTGAACACCAAATGTGCCGAGGACACAGTCCTGGAAATTTGTAAATGCAGAACTCCCGGTTGGCCTCTCCCTGAGAAGCCTGGGAGAGCATTAACTCCTCCCAGACGTGATGCAATGCACATGGGTCCTGCAGGCCTGGGGCTGTCCTGTCTGTGGGGCGCCACCGTGTACACATGGGCTTCTGCTCACATGCCTGGGCTCCGCCACCAGCCCCTCGTGCCTGCCCCATGCTCCTAATCCCCTTCCCCAGAAATGAGTACCATCCATAGTTTTATAGAAATCATCCCAAACCACTTTCTCTGCTTACATTTGCAGAGACACAAACAGAGTATGTTTCAAACCCTCCCTTTTCCTCTTAATATCATAAACAGCTTTCCACATCCACAGATCATTCCTACATAAAATTTGTAACATGAATGTATCAGAATTAATTTTGTCCATGTACTATGGTTGGGCATATAAATTGTCGCCTATCTTTCATTTTTATAAGTGGTAGTTCAGCAAAAATCCTGGGACTGATGTTTCGCAGACAAACCCATGAATAGTTTCTTGAAGACGAATTTCTGGAATCACTGGTTAAGGTGATCAATGTATTTATGTATTGCTTGGATTATTTCTGACCCAGTCTTTTTACACTTGGAATAACTACACACTATTATGCATGGGACTTGAATTGGAGAAAGTAACATTTATCTGTATTAGATGACAGCCATTTAATATGTACCACATTTTGGATCTATAAAGTTCACCAGCTTATGAAAAAAGTGCCATAGAAAACCTTAGAAATTTTCATAAAGGAAACATTGTTAAAGGTGTTCTAAATTTTCAAGAGCCTTTTTTTCAGCAGGGAAGACCTTCCCAGCCCTAGTGTTACCATGAACTAGGCAAGTTAATAATAATCGCTTTACAAACATATCAGTAGATTATTGAGACAATTATATACAAATTCCCTTGCCTAAAAGATTAATTTTCTAATTTTCAAAAAAGCACCCCTTGCCATCTCGTGCACTCCAATCCTCCCTCAGAAACTTTCTTGAAAATACGTCACCTAAAAATTATCAGTATATGTGATGGTCTCTGTTCACCTAGCTTTTCATAAAATTATTCCAAGTTTGAGAACATTTCACACATGATGAAATCCCAGAGGCGCAGTATGTCACTCTAAAGAAATAATACTTCTAAGAGCAATGACGCCCTCCTTCCTAATTCTCTCACCTGGAGGCCTGACACTATTCTTAGAGGTATCAGTGCTGTTTCCTTCCATCCCCCACCCCCACCCCCTGATCCAAATCATATATAAAACTCTTTTGAGTGGAATGTTCAAAAATATTTTTCCAAGACTTTCCCCCCAAAAGCATATTCTAAATAGGAAGAAAAATAAGGTTGGATATGCAAAGGACCTTGGGCAGGAAAGGGTGAATAAATTGAGGACGCGCTACTGGTCTGTAACCTGCATACATAGCCGTGGACCTAAAACCTCTGACGGGGCAAAATGTATTTGCTCAGGGAAATATTTCATTTCCTTTCTGGGATGCAGTTGGCCAAGAACTCTGTGTTTTGACGGGGACTCTTAATAGCGTCTCTTAGGCTTGTAGAGAAACTCATACATTTCACATTTTACTGCACTCTAGAGTCCATCTGGTTCATCTTGAACATGTCCGAGTCACATGCCATGGCCCACCAGGAGCGCTGGTCACCGTCTAAAATAAGGACTTGGACCATCCCTAGGTTTTTAGGCAATGTTATTTGTTTGCACATCTTCTCCATTAAATATAACTTGAATGTGTTCTACATTCTGGATCTACAAAGCTTCCCAAGTTATGAAAAAAGTACCACAGAAAACCCTAGACATATATCCCCCATTTTCTTGGCAAAGGATTATTTTCAGGGAGTCAATACATGTACTTCCTCGCCCACATTAGAATGACACTCAAAAGGATCCACATTAATGAAGTACCTAAAAGGAATAGGGTTTGGCGCTCTACTCTGTGAGCCCACTTGGATAAGAAGACAATAGCCCTCCTACAATCTGCAATTTTTTTCTCATTGTAATACAAAAGCAATTTTATATTGGAAAATTGTAAACATACAATTAAATAGGCAAAACATGATTTCTTAAATCACATCAGCGTTGAGCTCCCACATAAAGTAACATAAGCTCGCAGTACTGTTTTTTCAGAAACGTGTCATTCAAACAAACCCCTTTAACTATGCTGAGACTCTGTTTTCCACAAACACAGAGAGTAAGTTAGCCTTTCTATTTCTCAGTTGTCCTTCCTAAATAGTGCACTTCGAAGGACTGATTTGAACAGCTCATTTTGTCACAGATGTTATATCTAAAATCTGCCTTTCCGTGTCCAACTCATATATACATTGTATGTTTTCAGTCATAAAAAACAGAGTAATTTTATATCCCTGCTGGTATTTTGTTTAAAAAATTTCAGCATTTTAAGGTGATGAGTGTGTATTTCTCCTCAGTGAGATATATTTCCTTTTATGTTTGTAAAAAATTCAGGTGTGAGAGCTTCTGAATCGATTATTGAATGCCCGACGCACCGCCAACTTCCCCACCAACACCACTTAAACATACTTCAGTGATGTCTGGTCACACCTATTGTCCCATCTTTTCCACATGACTCAGCCTTGTCTATGAAATACATTTTAAGACCACTGAAGACAGAGACCACCTCATATATATTTTGCTGATCCTACCCCACAACCAAAGAGGTACTCCATAAGGCTTGATTAGACGGATCTGAATAGAAATCATTCACAATATTCTCAAATGCATAATTCTGACTCGACTCTGACACTTGGTCCATAATCACATCTCTTTGTTAAATGATTACTGCCCGAGGTTTTAATGTGTGATTTTACTTAATATGCCTAATCTCTGGGACAGTGAGTATTATTGTCATTTTACAGAAAAGGAAACTGTGGCTCCAGTTGAGAGACTTTTAGTAGCTTAGCTCAGATATGCTATACTTCTCTGCTCTTGTGTATTTGTCCAGAGAAATAGACTCAACAGATGAGACACACACACACACACACACACATATTCTTTATATATACATATATATATCCTTTATATATGCATTCTTAATATGTGTCCTTTCTTCCTCCTTGGAATGTAGATGAAATGCCTGGAAGTGCAGCAGCCACCATGTGACCATGAGGCCAACAGCCACATAATAAGGATGGCAGAGCAGGAAGACAGACCAAGCTCAGGCTGCTGATACGACTTGGGGGCTGCTGAACCAACCCTGCGAATCCTTAACTTTGTTCAGTAATACAGCTAGTGTTTTGATTTGATTTGATTTGATTTTGACATCTTTACTCAAAAGCGTGTCTACTTGAAGAAACTGTAATGTGTGAGTTTGCTTCAACAGTGAGTGTAAATATTATTCAATGCTTTCATTTAAAGCTAACTGAAAATGATTTATAAAACAAGATTGCAATAACTAAAATTATTATTTCTTGGTCAATATAGAGTTTTTCCAGGAAAATGAAAGAAAAAACTTCAGGATACACACACACACACACACACACACACACACACACACACACACACACAAATTAACATTTTGTTCTATGTTTTATGGAAAACATGCATTGAAATACCTTCAAAAAATGCAGAAAGCAAAACAAAAATGCTCGTTTTTTTTCCTCCTGCATTTTATTTATAGCCCTTTGACTTTTATTTTAAATTAAAAACTTCCTACATCTTGCTGACACATTAGCAAGTTTGCAAACACAAAGTACACAAACAGCACAAAAATATGGAAAGTCATTGAAAAAAGTCTCTAAAAATAAAGCAGGTATGTCTACAATGAAACAAGCCTGTGGATTTCTGACTTGTATTTCGCATTCATTCCAAACAAACATGTTGTGGTGACAGACTTCACTGTGTAACGCCTGTGCGATTATCATGTGAGTGATTATGCCTGAGTTTCTGTGAAGTAGAGCTTCAGCTTGCTCCTAAAGAGCTCTTGCACGGGGTTATGATGGCAGATACAGAAAGTGTCCTCACCACTTGTTTTGTGACCACTCCCAGGAATCAGCCTAATCACACCAAGCAAGGAGAGGCCTGTGAGAACAGGGCAGTGATGGTCGTTTGGATGTCATGGGGGAAAACACAGAGAGGCCGAACGGAAATCGTGCCAGGTGGGTGGGCACATGCACTTGCCAGGAGTCATCAGAATTATCATGGAGACAGAAACTCAGCCCTGCAGCTGCGATTGGTGCCATCTCATCTCTAACTAGTGTCGAGCCTAAACACTCCCTCCCTAATATTTTCTGTGGAGCGAGCCTAAATGGGGCATAGGACATACAGATGATGCCAGACATGCCAGCCCTTATCGATCTGCTCTTGATTAATGTTTGATGTTCCCCTGTCCCTTGCACAGCTCTGTGCAGACAGGCAGGCACCAGGTGCACAGGGAGGGAGGAAATCGCAAGATGTGAAATGAACGGGCACTTGAGATGAAACAGAGATCTTGGGATTCCTGCATTTTCGGTAAAAGCAATGAGCCTCTGGTGACATTGGCATTCGAAAACTAATCCCATAGACACCAAACCCGATCCTTCCAATTCAGTGGACATTCACTGAGACATACTGCAGAGAAGCTGAAATTCCTTGCCGCCTGTAAGTGCAAATCTTTTATCTTGAGCTTTTCTTTGGAATTGAAACGTACATGACTTATGCCATCATGACCTTCAAAAGGCCTCCCTCCTCTCCGCCCTGCCCTCCCCATGGATGCAGAAAGCCTACACGTATTTCTCACTCAAATTCAAAAGAAAAACCAAGATCCTACTAAATTCTGTTACACTGCCCCTATTTGGCTTAGCTTCTGGCCTTCATCAATTCTGCTATAGAATTAGAAGAGCTTTTAAACCCAAATGGAAATTTAAAAGAGAAGTCTCATAAAAATGGAGGCTTCTTTCTGCAACTATTCAGTCTGAAACATCCTCAATTTATGCTGAACTTCAAACCAACTCAGGGATTCTTGGGGCTCCCCACAGTTCCATGACCCTCTCCCCACAATGCTCCTGTCCTACACAGACCTCAGCCACTCCCTCCAATGGCCGCACCCTTCATTTTATTTTATTTATTTATTTATTTATTGGTAACTTTTTTTTATTGTGAAATGATTATCACAGTAAGTTTAGTTAACAACCTTCACCATACATAGTTACAAATTATTTTTTCTTGTGATGTGAACTTTTGAGGTTTTTTCTCTTAACTTTTCAATACACAAGACATTATTGCTCACCATGCAACGAACAAGTTCCAGTACAGTGAACAAGCTCCCACAAGGTGAACAATGCAAGGCACATAGTGAACAAGTTCTCACAAGGTGAACCATGCAAGGAACATAGTGAACAAGTTCTCACAAGGTGAACAATGCAGAGGCAGTCATATCAGACAAACTAATTCAGTTACTATAATCAATCAAGTCAACTATGATTATTCATAGGATTTTTATACTTAAATTATAAGTGAATCCCACATTTCCCCCTTTTTTGTTTTAATTGACAAAAATGCATATGCATATATTTGTGGAAGGTACCAGAATAATGATTAGCTGGGCTTGGCCTGTGACATAGCTTGTCACAGGCAATGTCTCTCTCGTCTGGAGGGGTGAGGTTCTATGCCTCACCTCAGTTGGCCCCCACGTTGCTCACCTGAGGTCCCTTGCGACTGTGCCTGTCTTAGGTTGTTCCTCCCATGAGGAATCTTACCCGTCTTTGGCTAACCAGCCATCTCCTGGGACCAAACAGGGAGATGAAATACGAAAGAGAGGACAGCCAGCAGCTATAATTCTGGATAAAATCACAATATACATGATTATTTTCTTGCAGCAAATGCAGGTGGGGAATCCGTATATGATTTCACAAAGTTGTTTAAAAGGAATCACTTATTTCTTAAAGTTAATTCTTGAAAAGTAGCATATGCTTGTATTGGCTTTAAAAGACCAACAACTGCCTTCTGCACACCCACTAGAAGAACAGGAATACAAAGGCATACCAGTATTAGACCTACAATTATAGGCCATATCCAATGAAACAAAGAAAACCAATTTAACAATCCAGGCATTTGTGAAAACTTATCAATACCATGATGAATGCTGTCTATTTGATCTTGAATAGTATGCGAAAAATCAGAGAAATTAAAACAACACATCCCTGGAAATTGTCCACATCCCATAGTTGTACAGCCCTCCCCATGCAGCCCCAACATTACATCTGCAATCATAATGCCCTTTTTCCCTTTTATCCCTCCCTTCCCACCCATCTTCCCCAGTCCCTTTCCCTTTGGTAACTATTAGTCCATTCTTGGGTTCTGTGAGTCTGCTGCTGTTTTGTTCCTTCAGTTTTTTTCTTGGTTCTTATACTCCACATATGAGTGAAATCATTTGATACTTGCTTTTTCAGCTTGGCTTATTTCACTGAGCATAATACCCTCTAGCTCCATCCATGTTGTTGCAAATGGTAGGATTTGTTTTCTTCTTATGGCTGAATAATATTCCATTGTGTATATGTACCACATCTTCTTTATCCATTCATCTACTGATGGACACTTAGGTTGCTTCCATTTCTTGGCTATTGTAAATAGGGCTGCGATAAACATAGGGGTGCATCTGTCTTTTTCAAACTGGGCTGCTGCATTCTTAGGGTAAATTCCTAGGAGTGGAATTCCTGGGTCAAATGGCATTTCTATTTTTAGTTTTTTGAGGAACCTCCATACTGCTTTCCACAATGGTTGAACTAATTTGCATTTCCACCAGCAGTGTAGGAGGGTTCCCTTTTTTCCACATCCTCGCCAACATTTGTTGTTGTTTGTGTTTTGGATGTTGGCCATCCTCACTGGTGTAAGGTGACATCTCATTGTGGTTTTAATCTGCATTTCTCTGATGATTAGCAATGTGGAGCATCTTTTCATGTGCCTGTTGGCCATCTGAATTTCTTCTTTAGAGAAGTGTCTATTCATGTCCTCTGCCCATTTCTTAATTGAATTATTTGCTTTTTGTTTGTTAAGGTGCATGAGTTCTTTATATATTTTGGATGTTAACCCCTTCTCGGATACGTCATTTATGATTATATTCTCCCATACTGTAGGATGTCTTTTTGTTCTACTGATGGTGTCCTTTGCTGTACAGAAGCTTTTCAGCTTCATATAGTCCCACTTCTTCATTTTTGCTTTTGTTTCCCTTGCCCAGGCAGATATGTTCATGAAGAAGTTGCTCATGTTTATGTCCAAGAGATTTTTGCCTATGTTTTTTTCTAAGAGTTTTATGGTTTCATGACTTACATTCAAGTCTTTGATCCACCTTGAGTTCACCTTTGTGCATGGGGTTAGACGGTAGTCCAGTTTCATTCTCTTACATGTAGCTGTCCAGTTTTTCCAACACCAGCTGCTGAAGAGGCTGTCATCTCCCCATTGTATATCCAAGGCTCTTTTATCAAATATTAATTGACTGTATATGTTTGGGTTAATGTTTGGATTTTCTATTCTGTTCCACTGGTCTGTGGGTCTGTTTTTGTGCCAATACCAAATTGTCTTGATTACTGTGGCTTTGTAGTAGAGCTTGAAGTCAGGGAGTGTAATTCCCCCTGTTTTATTCCTCCTTCTCAGGATTGCTTTGGCTATTCGGGGTCTTTTGTGGTTCCATATGAATTTTAGAATTATTTGTTCCAGTTCATTGAAGAAAGCTGTTGGTAGTTTGATAGGGATTGCATTGAATCTGTAGATTGCTTTAGGTAGTATAGGCATTTTGACAATATTTATTCTTCCTAGCCAAGAGCATGGGATGCATTTCCATTTGTTAGTGTCCTCTTTAATTTCTCTTAGGAGTGTCTTGTAGTTTTCAGAGTACAGGTCTTTCACTTCCTTTGTTAGGTTTATTCCTAAGTATTTTATTCTTTTTGATGCAATTGTGAATGGAACTGTTTTTCTAATTTCTCTTTCTGTTAGTTAATCATTAGTGTATACGAAAGCAACAGATTTCTGTGTGTTAATTTTGTATCCTGCAACTTTGCTGAATTCAGATATTAGTTCTAGTAGTTTTGGAGTGGAGTCTTTAGGGTTTTCTATGTACAGTATCATGTCATCTGCAAATAGTGACAATTTGACTTCTTCTTTACCAATCTGGATGCCTTGTATGTCTTTGTTTTGCCTGATTGCCGTGGCTAGGACCTCCAGTACTATGTTGAATAGCAGTGGAGAGAGTGGGCATCCCTGTCTTGTTCCCGATCTTAGATGAAAAGCATTCAGCTTCTCACTGTTAAGTATGATGTTAGCTGTGGGTTTGTCATATATGGCCTTTATGATGTTGACCTACTTGCCGTCTATACCCATTTTTTTGAGAGTTTTAATCAGGAATGGATGCTGAATTTTGTCAAATGCTTTTTCAGCATCTATGGAGATGATCATGTGGTTTTTGTTCTTCTCTTTGTTCATGTGGTGGATGATGTTGATGGATTTTCGAATGTTGTACCATCCTTGCATCCCTGGGATGAATCCCACTTGATCATGGTGTATGATCCTCTTGATGTATTTTTGAATTCGGTTTGCTAATATTTTGTTGAGTATTTTTGCATCTACGTTCATCAGGGATATTGGTCTGTAATTTTCTTTTTTGGTGAGGTCTTTGCCCGGTTTTGGTATTAGAGTGATGCTGGCTTCATAGAATGAGTTTGGAAGTATTCCCTCCTCTTCTATTTTTTGAAAACTTTAAGGAGAATCGGTGTTATTTCTTCTCTATATGTCTGGTAGAATTCAGAGGTGAATCCATCAGGCCCAGGGGTTTTGTTCTTGGGTAGTTTTTTGATTACCAATACGATTTCGTCACTGGTGATTGGTCTGCTTAGTTTTTCTGTTTCTTGCTTGGTCAGTCTTTGAAGGTTGTATTTTTCTAAGAAGTTGTCCATTTCTTCTATGTTTTCCAGCTTGTTAGCATATAGATTCTCATAATATTCTCTTATGATTCTTTGTATTTCTGTCGGGTCTGTCGTGATTTTTCCTTTCTCATTTCTGATTGTGTTTATGTGTGTAGATTCTCTTTTTCTCTTAATGAGTCTGGCTAGGGGTTTATCCATTTTGTTTATTTTTTCAAAGAACCAGCTCTTGGTTTTATTGATTTTTTTCTATTGTTTTATTCTTCTCAATTTTATTTATTTATTCTCTGATCTTTATTATGTCCCTCCTTCTGGTGACTTTGGGCCTCATTTGTTCTTCTTTTTCCAATTTCAGTAATTGTGTCTTTAGACTATTCATTTGGAAATGTTCTTCCTTCTTTAAATAGGCCAGGATTGCAATATACTTTCCTCTTAGAACTGCCTTTGCTGCATCCCACAGAAGTTGTGGCTTTGTGTTGTTGTTCTCATTAGTCTCCATATATTCTTTCATTTCTGTTTTGATTTGGTCGTTAACCCATTGATTAGTTAGGAGAATGTTGTTAAGTCCCCATGTATTTGTGAGCTTTTTTGATTTCTTTCTAAAATTTATTTCTAGTTTTATACCTTTCTGATCTGAGAAGTTGGTTGGTAGAATTTCAATCTTTTGGAATTTACTGAGGTTCTTTCTGTGGCCTAGTATGTGGTCTATTCTGGAAAATGTTCCATGTGCACCTGAGAAAAATGTGTATCCTGCTGCTTTTGGGTGCAGAGTTCTGTAGGTATCTGTTAGGCCCATCTGTTCTAGTGTGTTGTTCAGTGCCTCTGTGTCTTTAATTATTCTCTGTCTGGTTGATCGGTCCTTTGGGGTGAGTGGTGTGTTGAAGTCTCCTAAAATGAATGCATTGCTATTTCCCCCTTTAATTCTGTTAGTATTTGTTTCACATATGCTGGCACTCCTGTGTTGGGTGCATATATATTTATAATGGTTATATCTTCTTGTTGGACTGACCCCTTTATCATTATGTAATGTCCTTCTTTATCTCTTGGTACTTTCTTCATTTTGAAGTCTATTTTGTCTGATACAAATACTGCAACTCCTGCTTTTTTCTCCTTGTTGTTTGCATGAAATAACTTTTTCCATCCCTTCACTTTTAGTCTGTGTATGTCTTTGGGTTTAAAGTGAGTCTCTTGAAGGCAGCATATAGATGGGTCTTGTTTTTTTATCCATTCAGTGACTCTATGTCTTTTGACCGGTGCATTCAGTCCATTTACATTTAGGGTGATTATGCATAGGTATGTACTTATTGGCATTGCAGGCTTCAGATTCGTGGTTACCAAAGGTTCAAGGTTAACTTCCCTACTATCCAAAAGTCTAACAACTAACTTGATATGCTATTACAAACACAATCTAAAGGTTCTTTGTTTGTTTGTTTGTTTCCTCTTTTTTCTTTCTTTTTCATTCTTTATATATTATGTATCATACTCTGTACTGTTTGTCTATCCCTTGATTGACTTTGGGAATAGTTAATTTTATTTTGCATTTTCTTAGTAATTAGCTGTTCTATTTTCTTTACTGCGGTTTTATTACCTCTGGTGACAGCTATTAATCTGCAGGAACACTTCCATCTATAGCAGTCCCTCCAAAATACACTGTAGAGATGGTTTGTGGGAGGCAAATTCTCTCAGCTTTTGCTTATCTGGGAATTGTTTAATCCCTCCTTCAAATTTAAATGATAATCTTGCTGGATAAAGTAACCTTGGTTCAAGGCCCTTCTGCTTCATTGCATTAAATACATCATGCCACTCCCTTCTGGCCTGTAAGGTTTCTGCTGAGAAGTCTGATGATAGCCTGATGGGTTTTCCTTTGTATGTGATCGTATTTCTCCCTCTGGCTGCTTTTAATAGTCTGTCCTTATCCTTGATCTTTGCCATTTTAATTACTATATGTCTTGTTGTTGTCTTTCTTGGGTCCCTTGTGTTGGGAGATCTGCTCACCTCCATGGCCTGAGAGACTATCTCCTTCCCCAGATTGGGGAAGTTTTCAGCAATCACCTCCTCAAAGACACTTTCTATCCCTTTTTCTCTCTCTTATTCCTCTGGTACCCGTATAATGCGAATATTGTTCCGTTTGGATTGGTAACACAGTTCTCTCAATATTCTTTCATTCTTAGAGATCCTTTTTTCTCTCTGTGCCTCAGCTTCTTTATATTCCTCTTCTCTAGCTCCTATTTCATTTATTGTCTCCTCCACCGTATCCAATCTGCTTTTAATACCGTCCATTGTGTTCTTCAATGATTGCATCTCTGATCGGAATTCATTCCTGAGTTCTTGAATATCTTTCCGTACCTCCATGAGCATGTTAATGATTTTAATTTTGAACTCCCTTTCAGGGAGAGTCATAAGGTCCATATCATTTAAATCTTTCTCAGGAGTTGTGTTCATAATTTTACTCTGGCCCAGGTTCCTTTGGCGTTTCATATTTGTGTATGGCGCCCTCTACTGCCCAGAAGCTCTACTCTCTGGAGCTGCTCAGCCCCTGAAGCAATGCGGGGATTGTAGGGGAGTGGTATTGGTGCCTCCGGGGAGGAAAGGGGTGTTTGCTGGTTCCTGGCTGCTATGCCTGTCTCCACTGCCTGAACCAGTGGGCTGAGCACACAGGTATAAGCCTCTGTGCTTTGCATTTTTAGTTGCTATAGACAGATCTTCCCTCTGGCTGGCCTAACACCAAGGTAGGATTTCCCGGTTTGCAAGCCTGGTGGGGCTGGCCAGAAGAAAGGCGCACAAGTCTGCCTGTCACAGAAGGGGTTCTTGGAGCTGTGTAGGCAGCCAGGGAGCTGGAGCACCTGAAGATCGTGAAAGCTCCCAACCTGCTGGGCAGAGTGCACTCGGACAATTTTGTCTGCCTGTCCTTTCTCCTGAGCAGTAAGCTCCGTGCAATCCTTGCCCTTTTAGCAGCCCTCTTGCTAAGGGCTTCTTTGTTAGGAAGTCTCTCAGACCGCCCGCCCTTCTTTTGTCCTCGAGCAGCTGGGTATGGATCCCTGCTTTCACAAGCAGCTGGAATCTTAGTCTCTGTAGGAATTCTGCCTGTCTTAGCTTTCCAACCCCCTAATTACAAGAGTATCATGCAAGCACCATGAAATGTAGGTTTGTGCTCCCAGAGCAGATCTCCAGAGTTAGGTATTCAGCAGTCCCACATGTCCACTCCCTCCCTGCTCCATTCCTGTTCCTCCCACTGGTGAGCTGGGGTGGGGGAAGGGCTTGGATCCCACAGGACCACAGCTTTTGTACGTTACCCTTTTCTGTGAGGGCTTCTCTTGTCTCCAGGTGTATGCAGTTTGTTGCCATCCTCTTTCCCGTTGCTCTTTCAAGAGTAGTTGATGTAGCTTTATTTTCATATTATATGGGGTTTTAGAAGGAAGCCTCTGTCTCACCTCTCACACCGCCATCTTTAATCCCCAGTCCGCACCCTTCATTTTATAAGTATACATAGCCTGATTACCGCAGGCGCCTGTCGTGTGGTGTCGGCATGTCGTGTCGGCTTCTTCATTTGCCATCGACTGCCCCTCCTCATCCCAACTGCTGAATGTTAGTACCCATCATTAGCCAGCTCCGCTCACACCTTCCGCAGTGGCTCCACAGCCATTCACGGCTTTGCCATGATTCTAAAGCCTGCGGTCCCTGTTGACCTTGTGGACGCCCTTCTGCCACCACCCACTCTCTTGGCGCTGCAGCCAGTCCTGCTCCTGTGCTGGCCCCCGAGCCCCCCAAGCTTCTCTCATGAGCCACTCCACCTGCCCCTGTCCCAAGGTGGCACTCACGGCAGCAACCATGGCACATACTCGTCGTCTGCCTTCAGGCACCTGCTGATTTCCCTTCTCGGGGCTTCCTCCCAGGTGCCCGGCCTAAAATTTCCACCAGAGTCCAGACACTTTCTCTTCCCTCCCTGGTTTGTTTGTCCTCACTGGCATGTCTCTGTCTGACATACTGAATGTCACATATTTATCCTGCCTATGTCCGGTCTCACACATGGATGGCATGGATGGCTGCCGGTTCTGTTGACTGCTGCGTCTCTCACGCCAACTTGTTGCTTCATAGCTATTCGCTGAGTGAATGCTGGGTACCAGTGGGAAGAGCTGGAAGGGCAGACAGCAGCTGCAATAAGAGGAATAGTACCTGGGGCGCCAGGGGCTCCTGTTCATGCTACTGGCTTTTTAGAGCAACTTGCATTTTTCTTTACACAATGTGCCAGTTACGTATAAAGCTATCAAACATGCTGTAATAGATTTGCTCTTCCCTGTAAGGCTTTGGGTACGGTAATCATTTGCCCCAATGATTAGCATTTGGTTATGCAGTTCTCCTCAGCTGCCAGGACGTTCCAGGGAAGAGGGGCTGGGTTGCATCTGCGCTTCAAACCAGGTGGAGTGTATTAGGACATCTAAGTGGTAAGCGGCACACAACATGTCTTTCAAAAGCAAAATGAACACGTCAACAACAACAAAAAAAAACCTCTTCTACCATCTAATTTACTTCATACTCCGCTTTTAAGTGAGACGTATCTGCCTGTGATTAGGTGATTACAAGTTACCCTTTTCAAAGGAGAAATGGAGTCTGTCCATTAGATTCAATATGGAAAGAATGCGACCTAGACACTTGGAGGTAAAGAGGCTGGTAACCAGGTGGTCCATTTTCCTTATCTTTGTCTCCTCTGTTTTGGTGTTTTTCTCTTTGTCAAGTACGGTGATTTGCCGCAAGCTGGGGATTACATTTCTTAATTTCTATTTCTTGTCTTCAAACCCTGTTTAAGCAACAGGTAACTTCCACTGCCCCATTCAGCCACACGTGTGAACACGTAGGGCGACGGGTCTGATCTCTGAAGGACGGGGGTGCTGCAGCGGTGCAGGGAATGCAGGCGCGAGGTCAGTGCACCGACACTCAGTTTGTGGCTGCTGGGCAGCTCCGGCGCTGCGCGCCGTGGTCTTTTAAAGATCATGTTGGTGTGAGATGGAGGAAACTGTTTAGAGAGCCTTGCCTGACGGATCCTTCCAACTCCGTGCCCAAGTCTGCCTTTCAGCCTTCTGCTGCTAACAGACAGGGCCGTGCTATGGAATTACTGTCTAAAAATATACCTGAATAAATACACACTATAAAACACAAAGGAGGCAAGAATTACAGGAAGACTTAAATGGGAACAGCAAAGCTTAAATTACAGGTCTGAAAAGCGTGATCTTTTCTTTGAAGGCTCTGTTCTTTTCTTTTTAATGATTCTAATTCTGTGAAAACAGAACGGAACAGAGAGCCTTCGGGAGGGAAAAATGAAGTGGCTCGGCACTAATTCAGCTTAATTAATGCCATCCTGTTTTTTAGTCTACAAACAATTATTGAAAATGCAAGATAATTCTCTATGCCCTTCTATGCTGTCTGCTTTTTACAAAACCGTTTTCTCATGCATTTGCTGTTACCAAGAATGGAACTCTGGACTGTTCACAGCATTTCTGCGTTTCCTATAGAAAGACCACATTTGCCGCTGCCTCGTGAGGAGGTAGACATCTGCCCCTTCGCTTGCCTGGGACAAGTTCAATAAACTCTCACCAACCTCTCTGAAATCATCCTATTTCTTTTAGGAACTGGCACCGTGTTGCTGTTTCCACAAACGGTCTTAGCCATGACAGCCCATGGATTCTAAGGAAACGATTCCTTATAAAGCCTCTGGTCTGAAAAGAAGTAAAATTACCAAAGTTCAGGGCAGTAGGATCAGGCTGCTAGGAAGAGCTACATTATCCTTCTACGGGATGTGCAGTAAATGGGATTGAGAACGCTGGGAGGTCATTTCCTCTCCTTTATGGAGAAGAACATTCTCCTGTTCCTACGACTCCCACTGAGTGGGGTGACACTGGTTGCATGGACCTCCAGTTTCTCCCAGGGCTTAGAATGCCACGTGGCCATCAATTTGATTCAAATCCCCTGTTCCTCTCTTGGTTGGAACCTCCAGACTGGGAACATCCTTCTCATTATTTACAACTCCAGTGTCATGGTTCTAGCATGGCGTGACTCTTATCAGGTAACTTGTGAAATCTCTTTGACATGTTGCATTTTATTTTCAAACTTTGAGCACATGTGTCCTTCCATCCCATAAGAATTTCCCAATAGTGGGCACAATATAAAATTAAAAATATATAAGCTACTCACAGAAGAAGGACACATCCACAAAGATTTGTTAAAAACTACTTTCCACATCTGCAATAAAATTGATACTCCCTCCAAAAATGTTACAAATTACCTGCCATCTCCCATAGGTTTACCTCAAAGAAGTGAACCAGAATTTTGCATACTCCACATCACTCATGGATCCTAGTTGGAAAACCATAGTCCTAGAGAAACAGTACCATACTTAAGTACTTATTCTGGCCACTGGTATCGATTGTGTACTGCACTGACCAGACACTGGAGGCCAAAATACTATTACACGGGACTTACTCGGTACTGGGCTGGCTATATTAGCTAGGAACAATTCAGGGTATCCAGTTAAAGTTGACTGTCAGAGAAACAATAGATCCTTTTTCCCAGTGTATGTTCCACACTGACATGAAATTCAAATTTAGACGAGGAACATACATTTTACTGAGCAACCCAGTTTCGTACTGATGAACCCAAAACACTGCACTTGGTTAAATGTACTGCTCCTTAGGGTCCTTCCAGTACCAGTTCACCTGAACCTCTTTTCCTGGGTGTGAGGATCACCTCTTATATGGGGGGGCTGTGTGATCTGGGAGGCCCTGGTTGCTGAGAATCACCTTCCATCCCAGACCAGTGTTAAAACCAGAACTTTGTCCCTTCCTGGGGGTGTACAAGGAGATAATGGATGTGATGGAAGAAGCTAAGGGTGAAGAGGTTCTTCCAGGTCTGCCCAAGGGCAGAAATGACCACAGGCTCCCAAATGGGACAAGGCCAGGGGGTTAGCCTACCTCATGAGGACAAGTGGACACCAGGAGGTTGTTCTGTCAAGGTTTCCTGTGGGTCAGCCTCTCTTGACCTTGCTTGTCTCTATTTTCCACCTGGACTTCAGTGAGATGCTCAGCTCCATGCCGTCTTGGGACTGAAGGGTAGAACCCCTCCTGAGCTTGATGGTAGCTCCCTGAGCTCTCCGTGGAGTTCTCTCACATGCCAGCCCCTGGACAGGTCTGGATGTCGCTGCTGACCCTAACGATTGTGAGGGTCCCTGCCATGCCTGTGAGCTGTAGCGCTTGTGCGAGTGGAGGATGGTGGTCCTGTTCACAGAGACACAGCGTGCCTAAGAAGGACCAGCTTTCCAACTTCATGAGCTTGGTTTCAGACTCCCGCAGCTCAGAGAGATGCTGCGAAATGCACAAACAGGGCATTGGATAAACATCTCTGGAGCTCAGGAGACAGGGCAGCAAGTATATGCTGAGGAGAGTGAATTAAATCCTGACTCCGCTCCACCTTAGATGTTGAGCTTGGGCAAGTTCCTTAATCTTTATCTGCCTCTGTTTTCTCATCTGTCAAAGGGGAGGGATGGTAACATCAGGACCTACCTCCACTCTTAGGGACATTATGAGGATGCGGTCAGTCATGTGTCTGGTGCACACCCTTGATAAGTGTTCAATCTGCTTGATGTGAGTCCTCTCCAGGTGCTTTCTTCATGGAGCTGTGGGCTTGAGTGAGATCATTTGGGGACAGACCACAGAGGTAGAGGAGAGGAAGAGAGGGGCTGGGACAAAGACCCACTCATCCCCGACACACACGGTTCACAGAGGAGGATGAACCTGCAGAAGAGACAGAGGAGGCCCCGCTGGCAAGGAAGGATGAGAGAGTGACATGCTGTGGAGAGCAGCCAACACGACCATGTTGGAAAAAAGTCCCAGAAGACAAAAACAGGTCTGTTGCAAGGAGCCACATGCGTTATAAAACCTTGCTGAGAATTGTTTGGGTGGAGTAGGGGGCCAGAAGCAAGCTGGGAATGGGTGTTTTGCATGCAGACAGCAAGCTCAGACCACCGTCTCGAGAAGCTCACTCCAGAGAGAAGACAAATAAGGACAAGGTTCAGGCAGGTTTCTGCTCCTGTTATACTTAAAAGCGAAAATGTCTGAGGCTAAGGGAATAATGAAGTAGATCTGTTATATGCCACACGATGGAGCCTATAGAGCCAATGAAGTAATGGCTTCTGCTCTTTCGGTTTCTGTTCCTAATTGCTGCTGAGCAGGTCAGCATAAATCAGAAAATTTAAGAGGCGGCTCTGCTGTGCAGGGATCTTAAAATGTGAGGAAGGTCAGCTGGAGGCGAAGGATTCTGTGGACCTTTGGAGCTGCGGACAGGACCCAGCCTGCGGTACTTGGAAGAGTCATCCCATAAACAAGATAAATTATTTTCCTCTACGGATCTCTCCTACTCTCTCTGTGACTCTGCTGTGGCGAGCAGGTTCAAAATCTCTGTTGCTATTTTAAAAACATCTTTAATATTTAAAAGGCTAGCTTAAAGATATTTAACTCTTAGGAGGCTTCATGCCCCAAAGCTTTTAAATTAGTAAAATTAATTCATTTCTTATCTCTGTGACCACCTTATGCAAACAGCCTCCTCTTTAATTAAATGGATGTTTATACAGAAATGTATGTGTGCATGCATTCCTGTGCACACCGTGTGTAAGAAGTTCTGAAGGCACAGTTTCAACAGCATGCTACTCTTTGGTACTTAGCATGGCCACTGCTTATTAAGTCAGTTTTACAGTCAGAGCAGAACCTTTCAGGCAGGCTGGAGCATTCATCCTGAATGGCGAAGGCAGGCTCCCCTGGGCTCTGTTATCCACTACAAGCAAGTGCCTGATGGATGACAGACAGCTCTGGCCGGGAGGACCTTGCCCCTAACTTAAACGCGTGCAGCCTGCATTTCGGCATTGCCTATCGTGCCATTTGACGCTCACAGATTTTTCTCCCTTCTGCCGCCTTCTTGAGAATGTGTATCCCATCCGTTGCACTTGAACTTAGCACTTTTCATGACTTAATCTTTGCAGTCAAGATTCGTTCGGCTGGAAGGATGAAAGTGAGTACCAAACCTCGCAAAAGGGAGCGAGCTACCCATTTCAGGTCAAGGAGCACATGAATTATGTCAATTTAAGAAACATCTTCACAAAGCAACTTTTCTCTTTTCTTCTGGCAAAGCATGCCCGCCAAAGTGAAAAGGTGCAAAGGTGAACAGGGAACCTTTATGCAAATGTCACATTTTACTTTCAAATTCCTAAGCACAATTATCCATTATGTCCCAGAAAATTGGTAATAACTAAAAAAAGCAGATAATGGTACGTACTCCGGCAGACCAATTATAATGTACGCTTAAAATTATCTCTTTGCAAACTCATTCTCCACTCTTGGCTTCTTTTGATTTATGCAAACTGTGACTTTTTATCTCTAGTCTCCCTCCCTTACTTGAAGAGATCTGGTGAAATCTTTCACATTTAAGAAAGTGGAGGAAGCCCAATTTCTTTTTCACTGAGAAGAGATAGGTTTGTATCTTACTGAATGTCTTGCCAAAGTGTCGGGGATGACGTGTTACTATACGTGAAAGGTTTCCTTAGAGTCACAGCATTAGAGAAAATCATCTTATATTTTAAAATGAATATCCCAACACTTAAGGACATATTTATTCTTACAACTTGGGGATGCTCATGAATAGAACTCAAGAATTGTAGATAGCTGTTAAAGAAGGAATCCCATACACATCTTTTCAAAACACGAGGAAGATTTGAATACGATCATTTCTACGTTTGGCATCACCGACACTGTATCAGCAATTTCTTTTATATGGTTGTGTTCACCATGTAAATAAAAAATAAATAAGTGAAATAAAAAACATTCTGGGAAAGTCTGAAAACAGTGAGCTGGAATCCTGGACCTCCAACTCTTAGCCTCTCCTTTCCCCTAAAAGAAAGGATCATTAAAGCTCTTTTTCAGGGCTCATTAAGCTGGATTCACAGTTTCCAGCAGAAGTTGGCACACTATAGCCCACAAGCCAAATCCAGCTCTCTGCTTGGTTTTGTAAATAAAGTTTTATTGGCACACAGCCACACCCACTTGCTTACATACATGTATGGCTGCTTTCATGCTACAACAACAGTTACTATGGCAATTACAGGTGTTGATGAGAATCATCAAGGTCAGGCCAATGGGCCATACTTACAAGCAGCAAATTATAGAAAAGAAAGAAGAAATTCCTTATTAGCCCAAAGCTGGAGACCACCGCAGGCCCCTAAAGTTTCCTAAAACTTTAAAATTGCAAACTTTCCCTTAGGCAATCTAGGACCCATCAGAGAATTCATTATCTTGTGGATAGCAGAGGAGGGAAGTGTTCTGCTGGCCACAAGTGAGTAACCTTGAGGAAGTGTATGTGAAATTACCAATAATTTCGTTAAACGTGTTTTGTCTCACTTCTGACATGCAGTGTTTATCTTATCACAGTCACAACGTACTGTATGGTCGCTGCTGGGAGAGTTCTAATGAGAGCAAGCATTCCTCCCTCAACCTCTCCTTGCACAGAGATGGAGCAGAAAGGGGTCCTACTCTTTGAGGTCTCTCTGTCTCACATGGCTGCCCTGGTAAGGAAGGCCTGCTAAGGCACTGCCCCAGCCCCACTCCACCCCAAGCTGTGTGTACCAGCCTGTGGTGGAGAAGCTCTGAGCCTGACTGTCCTGGACTCTGGAGCCAACTTTTCTCTCCATGGAAGAGGATCTTTTTTTTTCCATTAGAGGGAAATATCCAAGCGTCAAGTGTGGGATTGGAGGGTACCTGTGCAACTTGCTTTGGTCCTAACTCAAGGTGCCTTCTAGGCTGAGCTACTGGAGTGGCATGTATGGCGTTGGACTGGTCCAGCAAGGCTCCATGTTAGGGCTTGGGGTGAATGGTAATAAAGAGGACTCTTTCCAGACACTGTGTCCTCTGCTTCTGCTTTGTGGGGAGAAGCTGAGGACACAATGTAGCACCCTTGGATATGTAGGGGAGGAAACCAATTTTCATCTACCCTCTTAGGTTCTAAACTGAGGCCTGGAAATTAAATTGATAAAAGACAGATTAACAGTACAAAGGGTTTATTTATGCATAGGGAGGCCTTCATAGGAAAGATGACCCAGGAGCTTATGAGCCACTTTAACAAAAGGCAATAAACTGCAGATCAGTGATGAGAAAAGGAAAAGGGGCTGGGCTTCTAGCAGTGGTAAGCCATGGGAAGGTAAATATATAGGGGAAACTAGTGGAAGATAAGGGTTATTTTCACGAGGTTTTCCTGAGAAGTCCCATCTTGCTGCTGACCTTCTGTCCCAGGGATAAGGGTTGATCTCCTGCTATGGGAGAGGGGAGGGGCACATCTTCATAAAGGGAAATTCATGCCCTATTCTTGAGTAGATAGTTGGATGGCACAGAGTTCTTTCTGCATTTTCTGCTTCTTAACTGTCTTCAGCTCAAAATAATCCTTATGCCAAAGTGGCTTATTTTGGGGTGACAGAGTCTGATCCCCCTCAGCTATCCTAAGGATGAGTAATGATCCCTAAAAACCATGGTTCACCCAGAATCTCAGAATGTGACCTTATTGGGAAGCAAGGCGTAGATGTAATCAGTTAGGAATCTGGACATGAAATCCTCTGAAATTTAGGAGAGGCCCCAAATCCAATGACTAGTGTCCTTTCAGGAAGATGAGAGGGGACAGAGAGACACACCAGGAAGAGGCCACAGGAAGATGGAGGCAAAGATTGCCATGATGTTACCCCAGGTCCAGGAGCCAAGGACGAGGCTACTGGAAGTGGGAAGAGGCTATTTCTTAGAGCCTTCAGAGGAAGCACATTTTCATACCTCGGTTTTTAGAATTTTGACGTCCTGAACTGAGAGAGAATACGTTTGTGTCACTGTAATCATTCCAGTTTGAAAGCACTTTGCTCTAGCAGCAAAAAGGAAATGAATGTACATGAATAAACATCAACATCCTTTAGATATTGCAAGCTCACATTCGTCTTTTTTACCCAAAAGTCCCTGCATGGCGTCTTTAATATCACCACGATTATGTACTATTAATGGAATTCTTCAGCTCCTAACATAGGCTGGGTCTGATGTGGAGCCTTTTATGGTAGGTACATTTCAAGTCTTTCATACTTATTTCCAAATTGTGCTGTCACCACGGTATTTCCTAAAAGTCTTAATCCCTAGGACTTTCAAACTAATTGAATAATAGGATATGTTTTTGTTGGCCAGTTGTCATCTCAGCAATTACTTTAGTATCTAAAACACTTCAACAGTTTTTTTCATCTTGCCATAAAATCTTTTTACTGGGGGACCTGTGATCGAAGGTGTTATTTCAGTTCATAGGAGCACCATTTCATTTATGATCCCAGAGTTCTGTTAGGTGGGTTCTGGTTCTGGTGGTTCACAGACTTAGAAAGGAATCAAAACTGTACCCAAATACTTTACCACTGAATGGTGCTGACAATGCAGGCAACATTCACCCTTGGTATTAGGCATTTAGACAGACAGATGAGAGGTAACACATTGACAGTGTGGAAAATCCTGTTTTTATTAATTCCGGAAGTATTCAGTGGGTTCACAATGTCTAAATCTCAAGTGTGGGATGTTGGCTTTTCCCCAGTAAGGATAAACTGCCTCTCAGCCTGAGTTTTCAGCTCTCTTAAACAGTACCACATTTCCAACACTTCACAGAGCATCATACACACTGCTGCTGGAGGCAGACATGAATATTTTATTCCCCCTCAATAAAATACTTAAACAGATCCATTCTGTGCCATTCAAGGGTTTATGACCTAAGGCCAGGGCTACACAATTTAAAATGAACACATATGAGAAAAAAAAAAAGAACAGAAAGAAGTCCACATTCACATCCTTAGATCTGGTCATTTTTGTGGAGTGTGTTGTCATTTAAATTGCAAGCTACTGCCCCTGACATGGAGGTTTTACTTTCTTCCATTGATGGCTTTGGATTGGTGGCGACGCGGAGCAGACCACATCTTGGGCAGAGAGCTGCCACTGAGGCAGTGCTGGAGCTCAGTTCTCTCACCCGTGTGACCCTTCTCATGGTCTCCGCTGCCTGCAGCTCTTCAGGAACCACCCCCCATCCCTTGTCAACAACACTGACTACTGTCCAGATGCCAACTGCTGACCCTATCTTCTCTCCTTCTCAAGATCATAGAATGAGTTCCCCTGAAGAAACTTGGAAAGGAGCACCCATCCACGGAGTTGCCACTACCTCCAGAACTGAAAGGATATGATGGACACGGGGCCCCCTCATGTCTGTCGGACACACATCATGGAAAGAGGAAAGCAGGTGGTAGCATTTAGTTCTGGGGCTCGGTCAGAGGAGGGGGATTCTGTTCTTCAAAGCAGAAATATGGTCCAGACACACCCGTCTATGCCTGTATTCTGCCACCTCCCATTTGCCCCTAAAGTAATGGGTTGTGAGGGATGCCCAGACTTCCCATGAGTGGTCAGGATATGTCCGAGATTGAGAGGCACATGGAGTCCACGGGCTTCAATGTCCATGGGATTTATGTAAGATTTCCATAGTAATCCATCTGAGTGCACTTAAAGAAGGGTATCTAAGATGTAAGCACAACAGAGTATCTGGGATGATTCCAAATTATTTGAAAAATACACTAGATGTGCTGACATTATATTGTAGGTGCCCATGAAAGCATCTGGAAGCAGACAGACCCAACATGTTTACCACCCAGCAAGGAAATGTGGAGATGGACTTGGACGAAGGCTGGGAATGAGGAGATGGTGATTTCCAATTAACATGTGCAATTCTCTATCTTTTCCATTTTTGGTCACTAACATACATATTTTGATATTTTTCTTTTTGGGTTTTAAAATCACACGTGTTTGTATTCTACCTGTTTTGAAACTATAACTACTAGGAAACGTTAGTAATCAAGTGGGCAAAGCAGAAAGGAACAGCTGAGAAAGGAAATCGGAATGGTCAAAACAATGCAAGCAAGTCAGAGAAGTCCAGATGAAAAAGATGAAAATCCAAAAATTGAAATCTATGAGGATTACAAGAGTGTTTTTTTTAAGAGGGTTCCCAAGGGTTGTCAGTGGAGCACAGCTCTGCAGAGTTTTATACACAATTGGGGAAGACTTAAATTGGAAAAACCTAAAGACAAACAAAAAAATCATAAAGTTTTGGACACCCTTCGACTCAGAAATTCAACCTCTAGGAATTTACCCAAAGGAGAAAAACATGGACATAAAGAATAATTTAACTACAAGGTTGTTCTAGAAGAACTGACAACTTAACACCCAATCACATCACACAGGTAAGACAAAATGTGCAATATTCACCATGGAGTGACGTGTAGCCAGTAACAATGGTACAAAAAGGAGATCATGAATTTGTAGAGGAAGATGTGAACAGTATATAAAATAGTCACAAAAATTTGCAAAGCAGTTTTACATAATGATCCCATTGCTGGAAAACATTCTCCAGGTCTTGCTATGATGAAGAGATACAGAAAGTTCTATGATAAAATGGAAATGTCAGTCATTCTGGTGGCAGAATGGCTGCTGGACTTCATGGCCTTCTTTATGCTCAAAGGCATTTTCTAGGTTTCAAATGTACATGTACTAATTTGATACTTTGAAAAAGAGAAGATGTTTTAAGACTGGCATCGTAGAGACTTGGTCTCAAGTCAGCAAGACAAGAGGGCCTAGTGGAGAGTGGGGAAAAGTTCCCATCTCCAGATCAACAAATACATACGTGGTTACATTTTATCTCCAAGGTAGACTCAAAAGCTATTAATCCAGCAGTAATCACATAAAAAAGGCTTCTAAAAATATAAATCATTTTAGTTGAACCTAAACTCATAGGAAATTGTGGATTACATTGTTTTTACTTTGACAGTGTGGTTAACCCTACAGAGAAAGGATTAGATGTGGGCGATCCTGTTTGTCTTTTAAACAGAATAAGCTTCTTACCACAATATTCTCCTTTGGGCTTTCAAATGAGACTAGCTTTCCCATCCAGCCTCTTAAAAGAAAAGGAAGAAGAGGAAAATTAGATATTGTACATGATTCTCTACGTCCACTCCTCCATGAGTTGCAACTTCAGATAAAACAAATGAAGAGATCCCAGACAGAGCAAAGTCCTTTCTCCCAGCACACAAAAGGACAATTTTGATACTGACTCAGGAGAGAAGTCTTCTATAAAAATTATTCTTTGGTTTGGACAGCTGTTTGGAAGCTTTAGAAAAGGGGAGGAAAGGACATCCTTTTTCAATCGGTGTTTGAATATGGGTCCTTGTGGTAAAGTGACGTGTTCGTCTCAGAAGAAACTTCCTCTAGGCTCTCACTGCAAAAGCCAAGAGCTGGGCCTTTGACCTTTCCGACCTTTGCCCTGTTCTCACATCACTGGTTGAAGCAGCTGAGATTTCACATTCACATTGTGGAAAAGAGCTTCTCAGACTTCAGTGTGCACACGAATCCATGACAGGACTTGTTAAAGTGAAACATTCCAATCTCATCTGGGGATGTGACCTGAGAGTCTACGTGTCCTGTAAGCTCCCAGGTGAACCTATGCTGCCAGTCCGAGACTGTGCCTAAGAGTGAAGGTTTCTGACAACACTGGAGGAAAGAATTTTTTTTTTTTGCTTACAGTTTGCATGTCTTGTGGTCAGTTTGTACAATGTTTCTGTCCTAGAATGTGGCCTTGGTAATACCAACAGAATGAAATGTCCCTGAAATGGATAAAAAAAGCAGAGAAAGAGATGTTCCAGGGTGTTGGCATCAAGTGGGTTGCAAACCTGAGGAAACCATCTACTTTTGTGGAAACTGAAACAAGTAGATTGACAATGTGCTCTGCAAGAAGGCAGGACAAAACCATGATTTAAGACACAGTCATACCAGCCAACTTGGTGGTAATGACGGTGGCAAATAATATTGCTGTTACCTAGGTCAATCCTTCCTAATTGCATCGAAGCCGAAATGGTGAAACACTAAGTCAACTCATGACATATGCTATAACATGAATGTAAAAAACAAAGACCATTTATCCTAGATACATGCACTCTATCAGCAGCCCGGAAGATGGGCCTTTATCAGAGTCACCCAACACAAATTGTCTGTCTCCTTCACCCATTCCCATGAGAAATCCATCCACACAAAGTATTCTGTCATTTACTTTGCAGACTTTATTAGAGATACAGCAGATGGAGGGACTAGATATCACACCTTTCAGTTTATAATCCTCCTGATCTTTATTTCTGTGTGTACCTTCTGAAGTTTTCTGTCTCCTATTTTCCTTCCTTATTGATTTTCTCCTTTGGTGGTTCGCACACTTCCAGGGAAGCAAGGCCATTATACCCATATGCCCTACCGAACTGCATGCTCCACCAAAGCAAAGCGTGCTTCTCCCATTTGGCGACCATGGATTGTTCTTTTTGTATGTTGATGTAATGGTTAATTTTATGTGCCAAATTCACTGGCTGAGGTATACCCCAGGGAGTTGGTACAATATTATTGCTGGCTGGCTGTGAGGGTGTTTCTGGGGGAGATTACATTTGATTCAGTAGCCTGAGTAAAGATTGGCCTTCCCCCATGTGAACAGGACTCATCTAATCCCTTGAGTGAGCAAATGGAACAGAAAGGCAGAGGAAGGGCAAATCCTCTCTCTCTTCCGGAGCTGTCATATTTCTCTGGAGAATTCTAATGCACTTGGTAAGTTCTTATCTTCCATCCCAAGTTGCTATTTGCTGGCAGTAATCTCCCTATACAGAATCCTCAGATTTTTGGTTTATGGAAATTGCTTTCTGTTCCCCTTAGGGTAACGTCCAAATTCTGTGTATCAGTACTCTACTGCTGAATGACAAATTATCCACAGACCCTAACACTTGAACACAATACCCATTATTATCTCATGGTTTCTCTGGGTATGGGGCAGCTAGGTCTTCTAATTTAGGATCTTCTGCGAGGCTGCAATCGAGGCACCCGCCAGAGCTGGGATTTCATCGGAAGGCCCCGATGAGGAAGGGCCTACTGACAAACTCATTCATGTGGAGGTTGGGAGGATACAGTTCCCTGCAGGCTGCTGTCTAGAGTTCCATCAGTTCCTTACCATATAGAACTGGCATCTTCTCATATCTCCAAAAGAGATGGTCGGCTAGCAGATGAAATCCTAGTTTTATAACTTAATCATGAAAATGACTTCTGATCCTTGGCCATATTCTACTGGTCAAACATCTGAATGTGTCTGAGAGGATGTTTTTGTGTGAGACTAACATTTCAGTAGGAAGGCAGGGTAAAGTCAGTGGCCTTCTCTAGTGTGGGTGGGCGCATCGGATCCACTCAAGGCCTGAAGACAACAAAAAGGCTGGGCTTCCCCCCCACAAGTAAAGAGGAATTCCTCCTGCCTGACTTGAGTCAGACCTCCTGTATATAAGGCTCCCTAAAAATGCCAAGAAATTCTGCTTGCCCTTAATTTATTCAAGGAGAAGAAAAGGGTTGCACATCAATAACTAGTTGGGACGTACTTGGACTCTCTGTGGGAGAGGATGTTTCAAAACCTGGGCAATTAATTTCGCTCTGAGTGTTATATACAGGAGTATGACTGGAGTCACCCTAGAATATTTCTAAATCAGGGACCCAAGGGCCTCATCCCTTCCTCTGTTGAATGTGGACAGAAGATGCCCATTGTAGGGAACGTGGAATATAAAGGGGAATAGAGTGGTTCATTTGGCAGTAAATTTATTTGTGCGGATACCCATTGTGAGTTAGCAGGAATTTTCCTTTCCTTAACACTGTTCTTCCTGTTTAATATTTTCAGGTAAACTATTTCATTTTGGAATAACTACATTTACAGCAAAGCTGTAAAGATTGTATGGAGATTTCCTTCACCCAGTTTCTCCTAATGTTAATATTTTATGTGGCCATGATACGTTTGTCAAAACTATGAAACCCATCTTGGGACATTCCTATTAACTCATAAAATCCCCAGTTTTTCCAATTATGATTTTTTCTGTTCCAGGATCCCATCCAGGATAACATATTGCAGTTACTTATCATGCCTCTTAGTTTCCTGTATTCTGCAACAGTTTCTCAGAATTTCCTTTTTTTGATGACCTTGACTATTAGGTATTTTTTTAGAGTCTCCTTAATGTGGGTTTGTCTCCTGCTTGTCTGGTGATTAAACTGGCCTTCTGGGTTTCAGGGAAGAAGTCCTCGTGGTAAGCTGACTGTATCATGCCCTAACAAGGGGCCCATGATTTCCATACCACTCACCACTGATGATGTTACCCATAGTCACCGGGTAAGACACTGTATAAAAAGGCTCTCCATGCTAATCCCTCCTTGTTTAGTGTGATCATGGGATTTTAAAAAATGAATTACTCCTCAAAATACCAAAAGTTATATTTATTTCTTATTTGGGTTTCTTTTTTTCTGTTTTCAACTTATTTCTGGTTCAATTTCTTCTTTGTTGTTTTCTTCCAGAAAAAAAATAATTCTTCAATACTGCATGCCTCACAGAACTTTCCTGCTTAAACCTGGAGGCTATTCTTGGTTAGAATAGAAGGAAACCCTCATTTTGAGCACCTTTGAGGTATGAGGGAATGTAATAAATATTTAATACACGTTTCCAACCTACATTTGACAAGAATCCTGTAAATTAAATATTAACAAACCATTTTTCAACTGAAGAAACCAATTTTCCCAAGGCCGTAGTTAAAGACAGCAAGTGATAAAACAGATAGGAAAGGGCCCAAGTTCTTTAGCCAGAGATTCAAGATCACCCACAAACTTTTCAAATTTGACTACTGCAGGTTTAGTACATGGACCTGTCCCTCCAGAAATGAAAGGTCTGTGCCCTGCAGCATGAGTTTTCACTGAATGTCACTGAGTTGAACAGTCATTCCTGCAGATCCCATTCTCCAGGTGGCCTCCCTGAGTATCACCCACCCTCCATGCTGTGTTGAAGACCACCAGCCCAGTAAACTCTCCTTCCCTATGATGCCCCACAATGTTGTCCCCCTTGCACTGAGTGGGCTGTTTCTAGTATTCAGCGGTACTAGATGACCGCCTCTAGCTTGTTAAGCATAGTTAGCCAATCCACACAGCATGCATGGGAAGTATACAAATTACAGCCTTGAACAATAATACTAGGCAGGAACCCTGGAGTAGAGTGCACCAGCCTGCTGGCTGGAGCCCTGCATCATGTGTCTCTCTCTGCACCACAGCTCCTGGGGGTGACCCCCTTCTGTGGCTTCCCTTGCATTTGGCTATATGCCTGTACAAAAGTTAGTCAACTGCAAAGATAGATGGAACAGTTCCCAAGACTACCAACACTTCTGATGCTCATTCCAAGCTCTGGGGGGTTTCCCCAAACCACCCTCAGGTACAGTCATTCATTAGAAACACTCACAGGACTCACAGAAAGTTGTTTTGCTCACAGTTACAGTTTACTACAGCTAAAGGATACAGTGGAAATTAGCAAAGGGAAAAGGCATATAGAGAGACACCCAGGAGCCTCGCAAATGTGCAGCCTCTAGATCAGACATCCTCTCCCCGTGAAGTCACAGTGCTGTTACTTTCCCAGAACTGACACGTGACAATACACTTGGACGGGTGCCAATCCCGAAAGTTCACCAAGGCTTGGGGCCAGAGATTTTGTTTTCTTTCCATCATGTCGGTATGGTTGACTGACCACGTGCAGAACTTCAGTCTGCAGCCACTCTGGAAGACAAGCTGATACTGCATGACCCAAAGACCCCCCACCCGCATGTCACAGTGTGGGCTTTTGTGACATGGCAAACAGCCTCCCCCAACCTCCCCCACAGTCCTAAACCTCACAGTTACATTATCCAGTGACCCAAAGCCCCACGCAAACAAATGATACTCCTGGCAGGCATGACATTCCAAGGGCTTAGAGGTTACTTCCCAGAAGCTAAGGTGCAAAGGCTAGATCTCTTCTTGGACAAGATTAAATTCTTGACTACACAGTTGAGTATCTCTTACAGTTTTAGAGACATTCACTCTTTTTTTCAACTTTTAGCGGTATGTGTGTTTCTGCCATAACCGGAATATGTGTGTAACCCAAGTGTTTCCAATAATGTTACCTCAGTCCTATGATCATGGACAACTTTTTAATTTCTCATTTATACTTTTCTACTATACCCATATTTCTACATAAATGGTTGCCTCTATAGTTACAATAGGTAAATAAATTTTAATGAGGCTTTCTTTTACATATGGAGTTTTGCTCACTATGAATACTAGGATTTGTCTACTTAGTAAGTCATTTATATAAAATAATACCAGTAGGATTGCATGCTTTTTTCCTCCTCTGAATTATGTGAAAAATGTCTCTAAGGGATACATTAAAAATAATTTAAACTTGTTAATTAGAACAATGTATGTTTTTAGCTATAATAAACCTAAATACACACACCTAAATAGCAAAAGCACATACAAGGCACATATGTATGTAAAAATAATTAATATAAAGATGTAGATATGGAGACATTGTGTGGATCATGAAAACGTGAATATGTAAGACTCAATGCCCGAGTAAGGCCATGGGGATACTCTCCTTTCTGTCTTGTCAAAATTTCTTTTCTGCCCATCCAATGTTGCGGTTTTTTGCTACACACGCATTCTCAAAGGTGACAACAGCATTTTGAGAGACAAAGATTGGTTCTTACGGGTAAAAAAAAAATCTGTGTTTATGTGTAAGGCACAAATAGGCATGCGGTACCTAAACAGGTGTACATAACCTTGGTATTAAAATTTCATGGGAGGGAAAGTGTACCATTAGAAAAGAAAATGTCCAAAAAAATGAAAGCACATCCACCATGAAGCCTCCCCGACCTTCACTGAGAGCTCCTTTATTCATCCCAGCCCTCCCTGAATGCACTTCAGGCAGAACCAGTGCGTCGGGTGGAGATTGTCCATGTGTTACTGCCTCTGCTCGCGCACGGAGGCCACCAAAGCTTCCTTGTATGTATGTCTATGTTTTCAAGGAATCCGCGCCATCTCCAGCACACGGGAAGTGCTCGGTAATGACTTCGTGAATAAGCAAACAAACTAGGGAAGAATGAAAACAACTCACAAGTACGGGATGTTTATAAGGAGCCGAAAACTGTTCTGCTCGTCTCCTTAATCATCACAGCAGCCGTATGTGGGAGACCCTATAAGGACCACTCTCATTTTACAAAAGAGAAGAGCAGCACACAGAGACTTGAAGTCACTTCCCAGTTGACCCAGTCACTAAGGGTGAGACCCAAGAACATAGCCAGGAGTCTGAGGCCCAGCGGCTTGCCAGTGCACTGCTTCTCCGTGCCAACAGGCTTCATCAGTATTCTGAGAACAAAACAGTACTTGGAAGAAGTGTTCTTTATGCTACGAAAGAATCAACATGCCCTTCATAAATAATACAGAAACAAACAAGTGTTTCTGCAGAGTGGAAACCTACTTTCAAGGAGTCTGAAGTATGGTAGGAATTGATACAACATTTTAGAATGCACTCTGTCATTCCAAGACAAAGAGGGAAATCAATTAATGGCTCTCAAAGAAATAGCAAGTGGAAGCAATTATTATAATTTTCCACGTATTGAGAACCCATAACATTCTCACGGTGGAGCTCACAAAACCCATTCACTGCGCTGGGGAGGTGTTATTTCAACCAGTGGTAGACACGTCAGTCTCTGTTATTGGGCCACTGTTTTAATTTGTCAGGGCCTGCCTCTGAGAGATTTTTAAAAAGTCAAATAAAATAACACAGATATCCTCACTGGGTTGTCCAATTCCATACCATTAGTTTGAAATCCTATACCCCCATGTTTGAGTCTGTAAGAGCATTCACACAAGATACATCCAAGGAGCTCACAGTGGGCAGTATTAATGTCTCAGAGTTCTGTCTAGTTTTCAATCAACTCTTCCCTATAAAATAGAAGTCAATTCCAGAAAGTCCCATGTTTGGGCTTAGATACTATTATTTCTTGAACATGAACTCCTGTTCTAATAAAACAGTCACTCTGGAAAATTCTTATTTTGTTAAATGTGTCCCTGAACATATGTCTAAGTAATTACAGGGCCTCAAAAATGCAAAATAGCACAAAATTTTATGCCATGTAATTCAGCTCATGGAAAGTTCCTGCCAATTGTTCTATATCCATTGCAAAGGGCTGTTTGACTTCATTTTTCATTTTTCCAGTTGCATAGATAGCTGATATTTAGAGAGCTTAAAATTAGCTTCATATGGCTACTGTTGGTCTCTTTCTGCATTTTCTAAAAACTACATCCTGAGTCCCACTCTAAGGGAACAAGGCTAGACTTTCAGCTATGGCTGATAAGCTATGATTTCTCTTCTCTACCTTAATTCCAACAAACAGATATTGGGCAACAACTTACAGTTAGAAAGCATTTTACGTGCATTGTTTTTGATTCACCCTTGGCAGAACAGAAGACGTCCGCTTTGTTATCATCCCTCATTGACAGAGGAGGGTCCGAGGAGAGACACCCCCAGAACTTGTGTGTCACAACAGGCTGAGGTTCAGTAACAAACAAGCCAAACATGGCTGGATCACATGTGGTCACGGTCCAGCACGGTGTGGAGCCTGGGCTGGGGGGCCGTGGCAGCCTCTCTCCACACAGTCTCCTGGGGATCTCAGCAGTCACACTTCTGCCATCTGCAGCTCACGTCGCGCACAGTCCCCTGAACCTCAGCGTGCAGTCAGCTGGAAGGCAGTGCAGGGAGGGAATCCTGAGTGACTACGCTCAGGCCTAACACCCTTCACCTCTGCTCAGCTTCTTCTGGGAGGACTCGAAGACAAGGGGGGTGAAAATAGGTGTGACGGGGCACACGGAAGAGGCGGTGGGTTAACAGTGTCTCCCACGACTAAGAAAGAGCCCCAACAGGTCTGAGCAAAGTTCTTCTGACCAGAAGTCCTACATCTTCTCTCCATCCACCACTGCTTGAATGCCTTTTGGCCAGATTTAATCAAAGGACCTTTGGATCAAACAGACCTTTTTCTCATACCCAACATTTTTTGAAAGGATATAGCTATCATTCTGTTCAGGCCAACACTCTATCTGTCAATGTTTTCCTCCAAGAGGATTTGGCTCTTTATTTCTTGAGAACACAACTGATCCCAAAGGCGTATGACTCAGTGCATGTCTAAGCCATAAGACACGCACAGAATGAGCCACAACAGGTGGATACGCAGATGTACACACATCAGGTGTGTCTGGTTTTGTCCAGGGTCCCAGGACCAGAATTCTGGATTCTATAGGAACTAATAAGGAGGAACCTCCTGGGAACCCCCTGTAGGCGTGGTGACCTCTGTAGGCCAGGAGTCTTAGAGAAATCAAGAAACTTACCCAAGAGAGGTACAAACCTCTGTCCCCCAAACACTCATAGGTTAATGTTCACATAGCCAAAACATGGAAACAACCCAAATGTCCACCAATTAATGAGAGAATAAACAACATGTGGTCCGTCCATACAATGGAACATCATTTGGCCATACAAAGCAATGAGGGTCTATGTGTGCTACTATGGGGATATGTCTCAAAAGGTCCCATATTATGGGCTCCATTTATAGGAATTGACCAGAGAAGCCAAATCTACAGAGATGGACAGCAGACCGGTGGCTGACAGCAACTTCCAAGGAACATGCAGTGAGCTTGTCCCTGTGGGGTCAGAGAGACCTTCAGGGCTTCCTCCTGGAGGCCCTGGGGTATCTCGGGAATCCCGCAGCCATGCCAGCGAAGGAGAGCTGCGATCCCACACCACGGCACCGACAGCATTCCATGAGCGAGGCTCACACAAGACCTTTCTTCTGGGCATCCTGTGTCCTCCTTCACATGCCCAGTGCTCAGAGCCTGGCCAGCCAAGAGGGTCAGCATTTGTATCAATGTTGCTGCCAAGACCCCCACATGGTTCACCCAGGACAATGTTGAACTTCACCTGAACACCAGAACGTCATGATCTTGCAAAACTGTGAAGGTGATGAAATCGCTCTATTCTTCTGTTTCCAAAAAAGCATCAAAGAACCATCCTTCTACATGCAAGTTAGGCAAGATTCACAGATGCCCCCTTTTTTCACCTAGGACAAGACCAGACACACACCCTCCAGGTTCCATGCTTTGCCTCCTAAATGATTCACTGAACAGCTTGTTCTCGGTGATCAGTTGGAACAAAATGCTTGTCACCCAAACTGGGTTCAGCTTCCCTTCCTTCCCCAGGACCCTGAACTTTGGCCCACCCCCAACCTGAGCCAGCACAGAACTCCTCCCAAGGCCAGGCTGGCTGAGGGCAAACTGCTCTCTGGTCCATTCCGGATCGTGCCCACTTTCATCCTGCTCCCCCACACACAGCTGTCTCTACAACTGTAGGTCAGGAGAGGCATGTTTGCTCCTTGCAGTAAGAGAAATCCCCCTTTTGGCTAACTTCTGCTTGCTGACCTTTGAGACAAAGCATTCATTCCCCTAAACCCAATAGGTCCTGCCCCTTCATGGCTTTCCCCTCCTGCAATAGTATTTTTGAATAAAAGTCTCTTCTTACAAAGCCCACATTTGTTATTTTCTTCTGTTTTGTTTTGATACCCACAACCCACATGGCACTTTCAGGATTGAGTTTGGGATTCCCACAGCAACGTCCACCGAGGGAAGTACTGACCCATCCTGTGAGATGGACAACGTTTTGTGAAACTGGCTCACATGAGCAGTTCCTCCCAACACCATTGCTACCCTGGCCTGCTTACAGCCCTGGTGGACTTGGTTTGTCCACACAGCTCCTTGCTTCATCTCTGGTGTTCCTTTCATCCTCTGTTTTCTTTTAGCAATTTGAATGACTCACCCCAACAATCAGATTCTCAACCAACACATAGCAACCCTTGGAGAATGTCTTTAACTTTTGCAGGAAGGCAAGACGACCTTTGGCAATAATGGGATGACTGTAATGAGGACTATGGACTAAGCACAATGGGTGACAGAGGACACGCCTTGGATTCTCACATCCCCACTGAGCAGATCTTGGACGAGGTGTGGCAGGAGCCACATTCCATCTGGGCCGGGTCTTCTCTTTCAGCAGCTGATCTGTGCCCTGAACCCTCCTTTTTCCTGGGCATGTTCTGGAAATGCTGACTGTTCAGCTGTGCATTTCTAGCCACATGTTGACACCCCCAGAACAAAGAGGAAGATGCCATGAGTCCTCTGTACCCTGTGCATAAGTGCTCCCGGGGACACTGGTTTCAATCCCTTCATGTCCCACATTTTGTGAGCTGTTCCAAAGAAAGCAACAGGTTGTCCAGACATCACTTCAGTCTCCTGCCTGGGAGGCAGGAACGGAATGTCCAGTGACTCTCAGCCAGGTGCTTCATCCATCCCCTTTTTTACAGAAAGCACGACTGTTCCAACCATGGAGGGTAAGTGGTTTGCATTAGCGTGGCTATTCTGGTGTTTTCTCAAGAACTGTGTTCTGGGAAGTACACGGTGGACTGATATCTGTATTATAGGCAGCAGAGAGCTTTATTTACAAACTGAGTGCTTTAGACAATGTCTTTTGCATAATACAAATAGCAAGTGATTATTTTCAAATGACCATAAAACTCCTAGTCAAAAGCTCTTTCAATTGAAATGGCATTAGCATACATCTTATTTCCTGGAAAATGTACTGGAAACTGCAAGAGAAAGGCACATTCTCTGTGTGTCTGGGAACACAAAGCTCTTGAATAAAGAGGAAAACCAAGTTGATATTAAAAGACCTGATTCCCCACTTTGGGTAGGTTCCATAATTAAATTCAGGAAATGGGTTTTGGGCTTTTTTGTGTTGGAATGAGGCATGGTTCAAGCAGCCAGGGATAAAATGTTGAAAAAGATATGGTCTTTTTTCCATAGACACTTATAATCTAGTTTTGAAAATTTTCCTGTCAAGAACCCGCAACCGTCATGCCAGAGAATGACATCTTTCCAAGTTTTGGATTTTTTTTTTCCTAATACTGTCCAAATTCAGCATTTCAACCAAGAAAACAATTACATCTACATGGACCTAGACAATAGTCCGATTCAAAGGCTAAATAACTTTGTCCTCTGTGTGATATTTGCCTGATTATTTAAAAAAAGAGAAGTCGATGACTGTTTATGCACTAAATATTCACAACCCAAGGCTCTCTTCTTTGATTTAAGGCTCTTTAGGGTCACTGAAGTGTCATTTAGAAGACTGCTTCCTGACACATAATATTATGGTAATGATCTCACAAAGCGTGGCATAAAGACTCTGCTGTGAGAGCTAGCAATTTATTTCCTTCCAAGTATTGTCTTAAAACAAGAGGCAGCTTGAGGTCAAGAGAGAGGCTTTGGGTTGTAACAGGCTTAATGTGACCCAAGGAATTTTTTTTTTTGAACACTTGAGAAAGATTATTCACAAATCGGCATTTAGAGCAGCTGTAGATGAGGGAAAGATACATTTCTCTTACACCGGAGCACACAGTTATAACCTATGTAATGATACTGAATAAGGAAAATGTAGAAGGCACAGAATATAGGGGGTATGGCCAAGAGATCTAGATTCCAGCCCCACCTTGCCTCTCACTGATTACATCCACTTAGTTTACAAATTCATCTTTTGGAGCTCAGCTCCCTCATATAAAGCAAAACTACCCGCCTCGAAGATGGCTGTTAAGACGGAATAGAATAGTGCATGCGAAGGTTAAGGAACAGAGGCTGGTGCGTAGCATCAACTCAGCCGCCGACTGACCGTCACTACTGCTATTGTTACACACACTCATTGCATGCAGTGCCAGGGACAGTACTCGGTGCTTAAGGCAGGTGGCTAATTTTATGTATCAATGGAAGACGCTTAGGTCCCGTTCTTTGGTTCAACGCTAGTCCAGAGGTCACCGTGAAGGTACTTTGTAGGTGGGATTTCATTTAAATCAGTAGAGTTTGAGTAAAGCAGGTTACCGTCCATAATGTGGCTGGGCAGAGCACGGTGGGTGGGTCTTGTCTAATCAGTTGAAGGCCTAAGCACAGAGAACGTAGCTTCCCAAAGAAGAAATAATATTCTCTCAAGACTGCAACACAGAATCCCTTCCTGAATTTCCAGCTTTTTTGACCTATCATCCATATTCTGGACTTGCCAGCCCTATGGTCACATGAGCCAATTCCTTAAATATCTTAGCAGAGAGGCAGATTCAAGTCTGTCTATCTGTCTATCTATGTATCAAAATATCTATATCTATCTATAGAGACAGAAACAGATCTGTCTAGATAGATGGTAAATAAAAAGGTAGATAAAATACAAATGGATGGATGTATCTAATATAATCACAATTTATCTATTGTATAAATAAAGATCTATTAGCTACTTCTATTATCTGTTGAGATCTGTCTGTCTCTCTCTCTAGATGATCTATAGATATCTCTATCTATCTATCTATCTATCTATCATCTATCTATCTATCTATCATCTATCCATCTACCTATCATCTATCTTTCCATCTACCTACCTAGCTATCATCTATCTATCCATCTATCTATCACCTATCTATCCATCTACCCATCCATCTATCATCTGTCTATCCATCTATCCATCCATCTATCATCTATCTATCCATCTACCCAACCATCTATCTATCCATCTATCTATCATCTATCTATCCATCTACCCATCCATCTATCTATCCATATATCCATCTATCTATCCATCTACCCATCTATCTATCTATCCATATATCCATACATCTATCTATCTATCTATTTCTGTGTATATCTACAGATAGCCTATTGGTTCTCCTTCTCGTGAGCACCTTACTAATTCCGGAGGGGGGAAACGAGTAAGTAGGCAGTTTGACGGTTCCACCATAGTTCTCCTCAGAACTTAAGGTGCTAAGAGAAGGAGTAGAACAAGTGCCACTTGAATCTGTCTTTGAAGGCTGAACAGGACGAAGGTGCCCAAGAAGATGGCTGAAAACAAGAACACCATTTAATGGGTGGACACAGGAGAGGAAACACAGGGACAGCTGGATGGCTAAGAAGATAAAAAAGGCTGTGTGATGTATGACGTCATGAAAGCCAAGGAGGGACACTTTTGCAAAGGGAAGGACCCATCCCATGGAAACACTGCAGGGAAGGTCAGTCAGAGGGCAGGGTGTTCGCACTTGGGATCTTGGGCAGGTCTGGGTCCTGCGTGAGCATTACAGGCAGGGCACAGCCATGGAGGAGGCTGGGAAGGAATGAAGGAGAAAGCCCTGAAGTGAGAAGACCACGAAGCTAGTAAGAGCTGCCTTGCTGAGGTCCCCAGGGTGCCAACCAATGGCCGTGCCCTGGACGGTACTTCAGGGCAGGGATCCCACAGACAATACTGTCCTGAAAGCATCTGAGGCAAGAAGGTGGTGGAGCCCACGTGCGTAGATCAGGGTGAATGTCTCCAGAACCACACAACACGTGAGACACATGATTAGAAACCTTGCTGGACATCTACTTGTGAAACGGGTGTGGACACTGCACCTCACTGTCTGCCGACGGCAGGACAGCCTGGCATCCCACCTCCACCAAGCCCACATGTGTCCTGTTCGCTGGCAGCCTCATCAAGGCTGACTCTGTCCAAGCGAGCAACCAAAGGCGGTGTGAAGAAACGTCCCCAGGGGGTGCCCATTGTAGGAATACAGGCAGGTCTCACCGGCACTTTGGAACAGATCTCTTTGCAGAAGCCAATCAACCTCTAAATCATAATACAGCTGTGGGACATGAACCATGGCATCTGATAATACTGAAGGTACAAACACACTCCTAAACACACAGTGATTTCCCCTGCACAAATCTCAGTGAAAAAATATATACCATTTAATACATTTTCTACTAAATACCTGTAGCTCTAGAAAATAGATTTTGACTTAACACAACATAGCAGTGGAATAGCCAGCCACTCCTGTATCATTTAGCCATTTTGAAAAATCAGATGTCAGAAGGTACGCTGTTATTCAGACCTAAACGTTCGTATGGGAATTGTTTGATGTTGTGTCACACAGTAGAAAGCACGAAGATACGAACAAAAAGCCTAGTAAAATAAATCTCCCCCTTTGGAAGAAAAAATAATTTGGGTGTTCCCTATGCATAGGGGAGTAGGGTGTGGGTCTGTGAAAACTTGAGAGGGGAAGGAATATAACCAGGTGGGATATGGTAGCATGCAGAATAGACCAGGTTTCCATATGGCCACATGTATGGGGCCTCTTAGCCTTTACCTTCTAAAATGAAACTGCCCCAGAGTGTAATCATTCATCTTTTCAAAGAAAGGGAATAACCATGGCTCTTTAGGTGGGTCCACACTCAGATTTTCAAGATCCAATTTAGACAAATGTAACAAGCCAAGCTTTTTATCTGTAAAGGCAGAGTACAGGAAAAGAGAGAACTACTTTTATGATGGATGGGGTCCACACTTCTCAAGAAGAGTGTCTAGATTTGGCACGTAGGCTGCATCACAATGGTTAAGTTTGCATCACCAAATAGATGGCGGTCCAAGTGAATGGCACCCCTTGGTAGATCCACTTGCACAGGCTACAGTACACGGCGTGCCTGGAGCTGCACAAAATAGCTCAGGTATAATTCTGGGCATGGAAAGAGTCACCGAGATGACAGTCCTTTTTAAGTAAGGTTCAGCCTCATTCTCTCAGCTCCTTCCAAAAGAATTCTGAATGTGGTTCCATTCAAAAAACAATGAAGTCAAAGAGACATACCACTGCGGCTTCTTGGGAGATCTCAACCCCACATAACACTCTTTGGGTGAACGTCAGAGCTTCTCACACACCTACTACTCTAGGAGCCAAAATGTCAAGGTGAAAGCTGTCCCCTCTGACTGTTTGAGTGTGGAGTCCAAGCAAAATAATTACAAACTCAAAGGGCAAGTCACACATTACTGAATGTGTAACCATGCAAAGCACGGACATTTCTGTTTGTAAATTTCCAGTCACCGGTCAGAGAGGCTTTAAGGATTCATATCCTAGGCAACAGAAATGTGCTCTGAAAAAGAAATCTGCCCACGTGCTTTTCTGTATTTGCCAGAGTTAAGCCTGCATTTAAACCAAGGATGAGTTTACTTACCTCTCTGCCAAGTGACCCTTGGCAAATGAGCTCTGTTCTCCAAGTCGCTCTGTGAATGGACAGAAAGAACCAGTCTCATTAGGGGGACCACAGGCTGCTCCTTTGTCTAAGAAGAGTAGAAATCTTAGTATCAAGGCCTCAGGATGTAGATGCAAAGATGTCAGATACAATTAAGAACAGAGAGCTTTTGTGCAAAACATCATTGTCCTGCAAGCAGAAAAATGGCATCTTTGACCGAGAATCAATAGTACACACACTCATGGGATCTGTTCCCCATAATAAGACCATTTTTATATTGACACACTTCTTTTGTAGTTTAAAGAATAATCGATGGAATACATCTGAAATGTCAGACTGCATTTATTGCAATCACAGAATAAATTATTACTTTCTTCCATGGAGGTTTGACTCTTGACTTGGGACACCATGACTTTCAAGGTGAGAGCAAGACACCTCTAATTACAAACTCTCAGCAGCCCCAAAGCTACCACATCCCGAGCGCTGCCACCTGGGAGGTCTGCTTGGGGCTGTGTGCTCCAGGGTCAGTGATGTGAAGAGCCAGAGGCAGGGACAGAAACTCCGTCAGCTGATGCACAATGCTGGGGCCCTGACCTGGCCAGGCCTCAGGAAGCTCTCCCATGGCAGAGAAAGTCAGCACAGTGCAAAAAGCACAGGGTCCATAGTGGGATTCTGAACATGTGCTCCACCATTTTGCAATATAGTGATTGTGGACATTGTGGGTGTCCAAGGACTTCAGGGAAGCCGTCTGCGTTCCAGGCTCTGACATATCTCCACATGTGCAGCCCAGTAACCTGAGCACTGGAGTTTGGGATCAGAGTCCCAGGCTGTCATGAAGCGGTGCTTTCTTGATGTATCCTCATGCCAAAGCAGCGATTAACAGGGCTTATAGGATGGAAGGCCTTCAGACAAAGCCCATGGTCGCAGGTTCGAGAACCTTGCAGTGAGATGGGAACTTACTACAAACTCCAACCACTGTCTTTATTTTTCAAACACAGTTCTGGGGAGTGCACTGCGGCCCTCTGTGCTTCATAAGATGCCATCTCCCCTGGAGGCCTTCTGACGCTTCAACAGTCTCTCTAATAGAGCCCGAGATGGTCTTTAGGCTGAATTCCATCTTCCGTGGGCATCACCGTGGAAACGTTTTTCTGAAGAAAAGGAAGAAAAGCCTGAATCAGCAATAGAAACACAATATTGGTTTTTCTCTGTGTCATTCAAAATTAGTGAAATAAATAGCCCAAGTAGTTTTAGTTTTAGTTTTAATCAATTTCTTTCATTACCCAGCTCAACCTCACCACCAAGAAATAAGAAAACTGTAGTCATGGACTCATTTCACGTCAGATAATGGTGATGAAGTTCAAACAAAGGCAGATGATGTAACGATAGAATGAAGGACCATGATCCTCTCAGAGTGAAAAAGAAAAAGAAAAAAAAAGCAAAAAGGACAAAACAGAGCAAGGGGAAAAAAACTTTCAAGAATCAATTCTGGGCTACCATGATGAAGGAATATTTTTACAGACAGGCACTGTCAGTCATGGCAGACCAAGAAGTCACCCCGAGTGAAAAGGTGAGGCTTTTGGTACAGCAGAAAATGCGGATTGTGTTCCATGAGCTTATTTCCCATCTCTTGATGACCCTGCCTCCATTTCCATTTCCAAGTCCGTTCACCGACCTCATGACCTCTGAACCATGGGTGTCTAGGCTTGGACCCGTCCAACAACTGTGAGATAAGTTAGCTTTTTAAGGACCTGCAGAACCTCAAAGGCGTCTACCTCCATGACAGGCAGACGATAAGCATCTTTAGACAAGAAATATTCAAGACTCATGGCCGAGACCTGCTTCTAGATTAATATTATGTCATTTAATAGTGTTATTCATGTTTTAATGATAAAAGGTGTAACATGTAATGTTATAATAATTTATGTTACGTTATCTAACAGTATATTCTCTTTCAAAGGATGTCTTCTTGCAGCTCAACCAGCAGGCATGTGACAGCACAAATCAACATCCCGTAATTAAAATATTTCAAAATAAATATGATGCAGGATCTTTGCAAAGTGCCTTCTGTTTTGTTCAGTGAGGGAGCCTTCCCCACCCCCAGCCCCTGTATAGAGGTTGTCTATTTACCTCTTTGTTCTTGATTTTTAATTTAATGCACTATGAAGAGAAAATGTGACTTACATGATACCCACCTGATTTAATTTATTGATAATCTGCTCCACGAACTAAGTGTTCACTTCATAAGTGCTCCTATATTGAGAAAGCATATATTTCCTTTGTGGGCTCCAAGGTTCATAGGCTAATGTGAAATGCACACTTACTTTCCATGTTCCATGACATTTTCTGCTTTTAAGATTTCCACTACACGGTGTAGTTATTGAATTGCTGAGCCATGTTCAAAAATTCCTTCCAATATGTTTATAGAGTGTTTAGAATATGCTTATACATGGGTTTATACGAGGCATGAAGAATACAGCGATGAAAGAGACCAACAGTGTGTTTGTTCCCATGGACCCGCCTTAGCATCTAAAGAGACAAGTACTCACACGGTTATTTACTTACTGTTGTGTTCAAGGGCGTAACGGAGAAGACAGGGTCGGGTGAGGAGGGATGAGTCTGAGATCAGGTACTGTGGCTGCAGCATGCTGCTCATCGCCAGCTGTCCTCAGAAGCGTGGACACAGACACAGAGAAGATGCACACACATGCGAATCGTCAGAAGGTCTGAGTACAGTTCTGTGGCTGCAGCCTGCTTTGTCTCTCATCCTCACCCCCTCCCCGTCTCCACCAGGTCTTCATTCTTCCAACCCCAGAGTTACACGGTCTACCAAATTTCACTGGTAATTGGCAACGTGCCCTATAAATATCAAAGTATTTTAACTAGTTACTGTGCTGTTATTCTAATGAATGCCATCAGCCAAGGTGAGCGCCGAGCTAAGGTGACTTTCCCCATGTCCCACATTTCATTTCTGCATGAGCATCACTGCTGCTGGACTGACGACACTGAAGACTCCTACTACCAGACAGTTAATGAAAATGCCTGCTTATCTTTATTAGGCAGGTGTTCAGCCCTGTCTCCCCAAGTCTGTACTTGAGTGGCCGGCATACCTGACCAAGTGCTCACTTGCTATCAGTGTCCATGGGTTCATTTCCATTGGTCCAGCCTAGCAAGTCTCCTCTACAGCTCGCTCCTTCTATTCTCATTTTCATTCCTGGTTCTTTCGCCTCCACTGTGTCATTCAATGTGTTCGCTTATCCCCCCAGCTTCTCTGACTTTGCAGCCCTGATTGGCAGGCTCTCCTTTTCTTTGGCCAAGTCATTCATTAAAATGGTCAACAGGACGGACTGAGGAGACAGCTAGGGAGAGAGCCTGAGAAACAGCCCTCCAGGTGGACAGCCATCCCTAACTCATTAATGCCAGTCACTTGAAGTTGATCTTGATTGCATCACCGTCCAGTCCTCAAGGCTATGACTGAAAATTTTTGTCCATATTTTGCAACATCTCAGATGTAGATACTACTGTTTAATCAACTACATTTCTCCCCTTTATCAGTCCAGTGGGAAGGCGTTAGTCTGGCATGATTGCTTCATGATGAGCGAACCCTGACAAGCAGTGCCCTCTGCTTTCTCATTTACCTATTCACCAAGCAACTTTTATGATAATCCACTTCCAAATTATCCTCAGGGATGACATCAAGCTTGTGTTCTCACCATTCTGAATTGATTTCTTGTGGATCTCGAGTGACAGCTAATCACCAAATCCAGTGTCCTGTCCTCAAGGGTCCCCACTGACCTCTGAATGGCATCTGACATTGCTGAACACCTGTCTTTCTTCAGTCACGTTTCTGACATTCAGCTTCTTCATCTTTGAAGAATTAGAACATTTGTTCATTTTCACTTTCCTGGGGTCAGAAGCTGCTTATTCCTGGGCACAGCTGTTCTGGCTGAATTTCAGGTTTTGGACTGTTCTTACATCATGGCAAAGTGTGGCTTTATCATCTGTCAGGAATAAAGACTTTCCTTTGTAAAATGCAAACTTGACAGAAAACACCAGACAATGTGTAAGCTCTTTTGTGAATTTGAGAAGCAGTTTATCCAGGCTAGAAGATCTTTCTCCAGTACTATGTTGAATAACAGTGGAGAGAGTGGGCATCCCTGTCCTGTTGTCTTTTTAGTCAGATAGGAGAAAGAAAAGATGTACAAACTAAAAACACGTTCATCTTCTTTGTTTCTCAGTGGACACAATTTCTCCCCCCCCCACCCCCCCAACCCCCAGAGCCCAGGCATCTAAAAGGGAAACAGGCCCTTAATTCAAACCTCCTAGGGGTCATGATGGCCCAACGTGGGGCTCCATGTTCTGCGGATACTAAACAGAGAAGCACGCATTTGCTTTAGAAAAGCAGCTATCAAAAATAAATGGCAAGTCCATGTTTGGTTCATTAAGAAGAATGGAAAAGCATTGTTTGGTGAGCCTGTGTGCATGCAGGAAAGGGTTTCTCAGCCTGAGCGTGATGGATATTTGGGATTGCGGGATTCTCTACAGGATGGCCTTTGTACACTGTAGCATGTTTAAGCTACATCCTCCAACACTACAGAGGAGATGGCAGGAGCATCCTTCTAGTTGTTGGGTGCTATAGACATTGCCAGGCACTACCCAGGCTGGGGACAAAGCTGCCCCTTATTGACAACCACTGCTCTAGGAAAAGCATTTCAAAATTAGTAAGACCGAGCTTTGTGTAAGAGCTGAATTCTCCACCTTGGCACGACTGATCCTTGGGGACGACTCACGCTGTGTTGTCAGGGACTGCCCTGTGCATGGCTAGATATTTACTAGCATTGGAAGCATTGCCCACAGGTTGTGACAGCTCAGAGTGTCTCCAGATATTGCCAAGTCTTCTCCTGGAATGTAGGGACCACCCCAGGTGACAAACCCTGGTCCATGCCGATATGGTAGTATATGCTGAGCCCTGTTTTATGGGTGTGAAAAATAAACCCGTTTTCTTTAGATAATGTCAGAGGGTCCAGATAATTTCTGCTCCATCCTAGTGTCACACATCACATGGGTGACTCATCCAAAGGGATGTCAAAAGTCATTTGTGGGCTTTCTGGGTCATAGCAAATCAAATCATTTACATATCACCAGGCAGAGTCACCATCGTGGGCAACGTGAAATGGATTCCAGGAACTTCCGATCTGCAAATCAGTCCATGGGACAAATTTGTTGACCGAGCAGGTGACAGTCACTGGTGTCTGTGGATGGAGGGCACACCACTCAGAAGTTGTTTGGCTGGACGTGACGGAAACGCCACACCACCTCGCTCAAACCCAGGAAAGCGCATTTCAATTAGCGTATGTGGGAAGTTCACAGAATCAAAGAGAAAACCGCAGGACTCGGGACCAGTTTCCTCAAAGACAAGTTGAGAATCCTTTGTCGTCTGATGGATGCCACCCGTTGCTACTGTCTCTGGCTGGTGGAGGCAATCACCGTGATTGAAAATGGTCGGTTTTGGTTTCCGGTTAAATTCTGTGGTGTTCTTCTCACTAGTTTATGTATATTTAGGAGTCAGTGTTACATAGCAGACCAATACTACTGATTATATCTTAGAATAATACCCATGGGTTATCTGCCCATAACCATGTGTTTGGACATATGGTTTCACTGTGTCCTCTGCTCGGAGTCTTATGAGGCTGTATCAAAGTGTTCACAGGGTTGTATTCACCTCTGAAGCTTAGGACCCCTTCTGTGTTCATTTGACATGGTGACAAGAGGTAGTTCCTTCTGACTGTAGCACTGAAGCCACCTGTTCTTGGGGATCACCCCTCCCTGCAGGCATTTCACGCCATGAGTGTTTCTGCAAGGTCCCCAGGGCACATGTCTTCTGCATGGAGTCTGTTTGCAAGGGCTTACGTGATGAGGCCAGGCCCACCCATGGTGGTGTCCCTTTTGATTAACGCAAAGTCAGCTGATTAGGGGCCCCAATCACATATGCCACATCCCTTTGTGTTTGTGTGTCCTCTTGGTTAGAAGCACATCACGGATCCCCCCACATGCAAGGGTATAATATCCCAGAGATGTGTGGGCACCAGAGGTGGGGGGTCATGGAGGCTGTCTTTAATTCTGACTACAACAGGGGCATTTTGTCAGTGGACGTGGAAGCCTAAATGGGATTTAGAAAACATGTCCCAAGAATCACATGACCTAGAGTCAGACATTTGGAGAAACTGATGTGTGAGGCCAGCTTGCCAATATTGATGCAAATGATTTCCCTTGATCACCATTTGTTTACATTTGATGATAATAAAACGGGAAGTCCAGGAAGTGATTGCATACTGTGTGCTGTAAGGCCAGGACCTCCTCTTACTCATCAAAGCCTTATCCTCATGTTGCTCAGGAGAGTGTCTGGAGACTGGCCACTCCTCTGAAGACATGAGGTAGTCAGGAAGTGTCCTTCTCCACAAGCAGGCTTGACGAGGTGTCTGGACAGCCCCTGCCTCCCTTCATGCAGGGGACCCCACTGACCTTGTACCTCTATTATCCTGGCTGCTGGGTCAGACTGCAACCTGTGTTCCATCCCGCCAGGCCTTGCAGCAGGAAGCCCTCCCTTATCGATTGGAAATGATTACACCAGGTCCTTCTGTCACTGCACACATGTTGAAACAGTGTCTGAGGTCCTTGGGCTGAATGGATAGTCCACATCCTCCCCAGCTATGACCTAGCCATCCGCTTCCACTCACAACGGGGTTTTGGTAATTGGTCCAAATCTCAGTTGGACGCAGTTTATGTCATGCCAATGATATCGGAATGGTCGATGTTATATTTTTTAGAAATCCACTTCGGCTTTGATGTCTCTTATTTTATTGGGGTGACATTTACAGAGCATGCAATTAGCCATTTGCAAGTGTGCAACTCAGAGACATTTGTACATTCAGCCACTTGGATTGTTCAACTACTGCCTCTGTCTAGTTCTAGAACGTTTTCATTGTTCCCTCCCTGACAAAAAAAATTCCTACCCTTCTAGCAGTTGCCCTCCCCCAGCCCCTGGTCACTACAAATTTACTTTCTGTCACTGCATTTGTTTATTCTGGGCATTTCATGTAAATGGAATCATGAGCTCTGTGACTTTTGTGACTGGCTTCTGTCCCTGAGAATCATGATTTCAGGGTCCACCTGTGTTGTAGCATCTCTCGGACCCTCCTTCCACTTTGTGGCTGTGTCCTACTCCACAGTTTGGCGATACTGCCTTCTGTGTGCCCAAGAGTCTGTTGGTGGACATGACGTTGGTTTCCACCTTTTGGCCATCATGAGTTGTGCTCCTGTGAACGTGTGTGCCCATATCCACTTGTATCCTTGCTTTCAGTTCTGCGGGGTACCTGCTCAGAAACAGAATTGCTGGGTCACGTGGTAATTCTATATTGAACTTTTGAGGAACTGCCGTGCTGTTTACAACTGTGTGTTTTGATGTCTCTTTACTTTTGAGGTCCTTTTCTTCGCCGTTTTCTCGGCTCTGTTTGAGCAGCCTTGAGAGGCAAAATGACACTGCCTCCTGTCAGAACCTGTGTCGAGGAGGAACGTATTGTGAAATAGTCCTTGGCAGAGCCACCGTTTATATTACTTGCATTTCTAGGACTTGCTTCTGTCTGCCCTGCAGCCCTGGGGAAAAGCAACAGCCAGGGCAGTTCTGGTTCAGGTGGAGTAAGAGCAAGGGGGAGTCCCAGAAACTGGTCACCTGATATGCTGGGTCCCATGGTTCCAGGGGCCTCCAGGCAGGCCCTTGGGGTCCAGATGGGCCACCCAAACCCGTCCTGGGGCGGCTGCAGCTTGGCACCACCTGTGGGTAGTTGCTCCTTCCCCAGATTCGAGTGGTGGGTGGCATTCCTGGCATATTGCAGACACCAGGCATCTCTGAGTTGGTGAGTTGGATCTGCTTCTCACCTGGAACTGCGTCATGCAGCCAGGAGCAAACAGGGTCCGCTGGGAACCATTCTTCACCCCCTGTTCTTCAAAATGGGTCACTGACTTCTCTTGCCACTTGGCATCTCTGCTGTCCACCCCTGCTCCACCGTAGTACATCACCCGTGCCTCGGTCTGTGAACACAGCGGGCGTTCTGAGGTCCAGAGGACAGAGCTAGTGGCCCATCGCTTAAGAGTATGTGGGCTCCAGTTATATCAGGACCCAACATGTTTGTGTTACTGTACTAATTTCTGTCTGTCTTCCAACACTCGGTTTCTCACCTGCAATAAATAACAGTTGGCAGGGCACTGACAAGTTATGAATTAGGGGTTTTATGGCATAGAAGTGGCTGAGTGACTAATTACAAATGATTTCCAGCAAAAAGCTTGCTCTTGGCTACTGCCCAGCCATTAATTAGGAATGGAAACATCTCATGATGCAATGCTGTATGTGGAATTTCTGTGATACCTAATTATACGTCTGATTAAATCCATTGGAGGGATCAGTATGGTGACTCTTGGTAGCCATCTGTAAAGAATTCCGTGCATTCCCAGTGACCTTTGAACATACCCGCCACAAAAGTTTTCAAGTGGACTGTCTATTTCTCTGATTTGCGTTCAAGGCGTGTGTTTTATATTTGCATCTCGGAGCACACAAAAATACCCTTAGAGTCTAAGTACTTTTTCTTGGTTTAAATGGTGGCATCGTTTTGCAGAGACTGGCATCATTTTGACCCATGCTAAGGACATTTTAGGGATATTAGGCATCACTCATGTGGCCCTTTTATATTTTCCTACCAATGCTGCACTTTGGTTATTCACCAATTTGCTTGGGATGCTGCCAACAGTTAACTATATCCATAGAAGTACTTGTTTTTCAATAGGACTTTTAGAATTTCCTTTTTTAACCAAACCTGTAGCCTCCCAATGCACAAATCTTGTCTTGAAAGGACATTGCCTGCAGCATATAATCATCCCATCAGGAAACCCTTCTGGTTTTCCTGCAGAGATGCACACTGACAGTTTTTCCTGGGATGTTACAAGAACAAAGATGAATGGAACTCCTCCCAGTGCAGTAGAAAACCAGAGCTAATGTGTGACTGCTCCATTCGTTACAGACAGGTTTAGGAGCAGGGCTTTTTACATTCTCCATGTATAATCCAGTAAAAATTGAATCAAGTAAATTTGATTGGAGAGAGTTAGCCAGCAGCCCTGGCAGCCTTTCAATAGTAAAAATAGGGTTTGATTTAAAAACATCCTCCTTTAATGGAAATAATCTTGACAATATTGTTCTCTCTTTGTGCATCTTACTAAAAAAACACAACTTTGGAGTGTCCGTGAACTCTCAGAGTGTTGAGCACTCATATTTAGATGAGGGACCGTGAAAAGCAGCTTCCTGCCCCCCAGAACTCCTTAGGACCCTCAAGCCACCATGCCCCTGGTAAGTCGTGCTCCTCAGTGCCTAGGAAGCCTCCCATGTGCACTGCTCATGGCTGAAGGTGACCCTGAGCCCCTAGCATGGACCCCTGTGCTGTCCCAATATTGTCTCAGTGAGTCAAGCTCTGTTCGCTTGTCTCCTGTATGTATTTGTGTGCTCGGTGTGTGCCCTTTGCACTGAGACTCTGCTTTCTCTCAGCCCCGGTAGTTCTCCATCCTGGCTGTGCTGCCCCCAGAGCGTGGGGAAGGCCCTCCCAGCCTGACAAGCCTCACAGCCACTTCCTCTTGCCTTGGTCTAGGAAACACCCTACCCACCCAGCAAGAGGCCACCATATGGGCCAGGCACCCAGGTGTGGCGACAGTCCACGTCAGCTCTATACTGCAGTAGGGTTCCTCTTGAGCCCTGCGAGATGAGGGGCTGTCAGCCTGCAGGGGCATCAGAGACACCAGTCAGTCCTCCATGTTCACATTGGGCAGGAAGAAAGAAAAAGAATAATACATGAGGGCCAGCTTCCTCTTGTCACTTCATCAGCCCACAGAACAAGTTCTTCTAAATCCATGTATTTAAAGTCAGGCTGTACTTATTTTTCTTTAAAGAGTTGTGAAGAAGTACACGCTTACAGATTTTTTGAAGCATATTTTCCACGTCATTTTGTTCACCCACTTGCCAAACCCCACGGTTTTTATGAAATCGTGTCATGCTGGCATCTCCATAAATCAGTTTGAGGACTTTTTCCTCACCCTGGGGGGATCCTTGAAGCCCATTTCTGTTCATCCCCATTCTCCCTCTCTTGCCTGAATAGGTCGTCAAGTAGTCACATTTTTCTAGGTCTCACCCTGTTTCTCTGAAACCACGGCACACGACTGTTGCCCCGGGGACTCTGGCAATGTCCTGATTGCATCAGTCTAGGACATGTCCCTGTCATCATCGTCCTACAGGGCCCAGAATGAAATCGCTGAGCCATGTGGCAAGGAGACCTGTGTGTTCTGTGAATCCCCATGACCATCCCATGTGGAACGCCTGTCTTTCATCCACCTTGGCACTGAATCCTGTAACCCTGCTGCTGCTTTTCCATTCTTCTCCTCATTAGGGTCATTTCCTATGGAAATGCCTATGAAGTCTTTCCTATACTTAGGCCCTTAGGACTGATTTCCCCTATAAGCAAGGCACCACCTCTCCATCAGACTATCGTCACTTGTGTATCTCAGACTGCTCTCATTTGACCAAATGCATGATTATTGCTAAAGAGGCTGGTACTCGCAGGTGTAAGGGAAGTGCATGAGATAGAGGCAAATTGCACCATTGTAAATAAGAACCAGAACTTTACACCTGGACACGGAAGTGTGCTGGGGCAGGATTGGGTCCAGACACTGAGTGATGGGTTCTTACCTCCAGATAACAAAATAGGCACAGAGGCCTGATCTATTGGTAATCTGGAACTTCAGATACTAGACATCTGCTGGATGTCTCATCCCAGCTAAAATCTTAATATCTGATAAACTCTTATTTCTGGAAACTTCATCTGACAGGTAAAATATTGTTCTGAAATTGACCATGATAAACAAGGAGTAGTTGGTCGGTGAATTACAAGTGATAGGAATCTTGGGAGGAAGTGACCACAGTCTTTTAAAATCTGTCATAGTAAATGACTGACATGGTTGAGCCTGTGCCCTGGCATTTACAGGTGTTCAGATAAAAATGCAGGCGTCATCGTCTGCCCGGGGATTCAGAAGAACTGAGGTATTAGGATGTCCTCCAGCAGAAAAGCCTGCCATCCCAGTCACAGAGCCATAATGAATCCCATGGACAAGGGGAAGCATGAAGCATTTAGAGAATGCAGGGTGACCACTAATACAGGGTTTCCCATGACTAAACCAAGGCTTGGAAAGGGAATATTTCAGGGGGTGAGGAAGGAGAGAGAGCTGTGAAATGAAAGGTTTGATTTTCTAAGGCCAGACCCAAGCCCCAAACAAATGGATGGAAACACTGCCATAGCTCCCATGTCTACCTGGATTCAGAGTCCATGCCCACCTGGATTCAGAGTCCATGTCCTTTGATGGGATCGCATACCCTCTGCATCAGACTCAGCCCTTTTGGAGCCAAGCACCCATTTACACCACATCGGTATTTTTAAAGACCTGATCCTGCCATGCCCCACCAGGCATTAGCAGATAACATTCTGTCCTGTTGTTTTGTGTCTGGAGCCTGAGACTGTGCTGAAGCATTTCTTGCAGACAATCGCATGCAAATGCTTGTTGATTCCAAAGAGTGTGTTATCCCCACGTCCTCCACTGTGTCTTCCGTGTTGCTCCTTTATTGACTTACAGACCTGAAGTGAGGCTTTTTGTGCTCCCCTTTGTTCCAGTTCCAGCCTCCTGGAACCCTGCTGCTCACCACTGCTCCTGACACTTTGAGTGGGAGACTTTGTCTCTGAAAACTCTACTCAGACAAGCAGACTGACTCATTGGCAGGCCCACAGGTATTCCATGTACACCTTGGTCCCTACCTACATCTAACTGGCTTGGCTTCTTCTGTAAATGTCAGGTTCCCCTTCTGCAAAATAGGAGGGATTCATACATTACAGAAAATACAGGATGCATATCAATCATATTTATTTACAGCCATTAGATAATGCCCAGCCACCATGTAGGCCTTAGAAATTGATGATTTAATATTTTATTGTCTGTTTCCCCGGACATGAGCTCCCAGAGATGATTCTGCAGCCTCCCTGGCCTCATTTTCTGGGCAACTCAAAATCTACCCGTTTTGTCTCTGTGCCAGTCATTCTTCTCCATCCTCCATTGTGGCTCATTTCTCCTGGAGAGCCTTTCTCACCTTGCTTTGAAAAGTCTTGCTGTCGGCCCTGTGCTGCTTGCAAAATCTATTTGCAGTTGCCTCCCAGCCTCCCGTTTCCCAGCTCCTCACTGTAACCCTTCCTTCCAGGGTGCCAGCTTTCAGCACGCCCAGCCCCCTGGCCTCTGCCTGCACCCTATCCCCTCCAAACACTCCCCACACTCAGCTTTCTCTCTTTTCCCATACTCTTCTTCTCCTTTGAAGACACCCTTGGCCACCTTCCCAATCTCACCTTCAAAGTGCAGCTTAGATCTTTTTGTTCTGAGAGGTGAGCTAGAAGATACACTGCAAACCTGATCCCACTGGAGGTTCGGGCAGCCCCCTCCCTCAGGGGTAAGTCCATTGGTCCTTACCAATACTTGCTAAGTCAGCGATGTCCGTAGAGGTGGCATGCATTTCAACTATTGCCCTACCCACACTGGGTATTTATTACTTGAATGAAAAAAGTGAGCTCACTGAAGAGAGAGCCTCTGGCTTCTCATGGTACCCTGTGTGTGACATACATTCTCATAACATGATTTTCATGAATGAACCTCATAGGAATATCAGCCATGTCTTGAATGCTTTTTCTCGGGTCCGTCTGTCTGTCACTTAGAGATGATGTTAGCATTTGTCTACCACTGTGAGCATGGGTGTTTCCCACATTTAGGTCAGAAGGGCTAAAAGCAACGTGTCAGCACAGCTACATCCATCTGGAGGCCTTAAAGGACAATTTTGGTCCTTATCTTTTGCATCTCTAGACACAATCTGCATTCCTAGCTCCAGGCCCCTTCCTCATTTCACAACAGCCTCTGGCTTTTCTGTACACACATCTTCTCTCACTCTGACCTCCCTGCCTCACTTTTATTAGGACCCATGGAATGACACTGGGCCCACCCAGGTAATCCATGAAAATCTCCCATCTCAAGGCCCTTCATTCATCACCCCTGCCAGGTCCCTTTTGCCTTGTAAGATGACTCATTCACAGGCTCTCGGGATTAGGGTGTGGCCGTTCCTTGCGGATCTTATTCATTCTGTGACACTTGGTTTCCAGTGATAACCCTCCTAAAAATGCACCTTGATTGGCACTTTCTGTGGGCCTATCACTTAGCTTTTTATCTGTCCGGAAGTTCATTGATAAGACATTGTAGTGCTTACTAAAATGAAATTATTATTAGAGAAGCTGTAGTATTTATATGTCCACTGACAAGTAGTGTGAACATAAACCTCCCTGCCATCTTATCCTGCTTTGATCTTACACAGTAGAGACTTTTCCTCAACTCAGTATACTTGAGCTGGTTCAGGGACACCTGCTGGGTACAGAGACAGACAGGTTTACTGTACAGAAAACAAAATTGATCTGTTAACACAAAACACTTAAAACAGAAATACTCATCATAACTGGGCACTAGCCAAAAACAATACAAGTAAATTTTCTGCCTTCCTTGTTTTTTGGCGACCAGGGCTTCTGTGCAGAGAGGAACTGTTGAATGACATTGCTTCTGCTCTTTTTTCAGTAATTTTAATAAGTTGGGGGAAATATATTTTGCTGTAGGCATGGGGGAGGGAGTTTCGGCCTCTGTGGCCTCTCCTACCCTCCTGTTCCCATCGGGTGCCCCTGGGGCACCGCCACCTGGGGCCTCCCCCAAGTCTGTGATTTTCCTTCCCCAGTTGCCTCTGCCATTCTTCTCTTGAGCTAAAACGTTCTGCTTTCTCTTCCTTCCCTTCCTGACTGATGTGTCGGGGAAGCCATAGTTAGCTGTCTCTATGCTTGGCCCCGGCTTCCCGCCTGCTCGCCTGGCTGGAGCAGGCGCTCCCATCTGAGTCTGTTCTCTGCAACCGGCTGGTGATGAAACTAGACAGGCCACTGTTCCCACTTGTTAAAAGTCATTTCTTGGCAAATGTAAGAGCTGGGGATCAGTTGCCCTTTGCTGACATAACTGGCCTTCTTCTCCGGGGGCCAGGATCATTCACTCCATTGGACAAAGTGATGTCGTGTCACCTAACTAGCATGGAACTGGGGTCTGGAGACATGGAATTCTGCAGCTTTTGTTGCTTCCTGTGTGATGCTGGGCAAGGTGCTCACCCTTCATGGTCTCCATCCTGTAAATGGAGGTCTTTTGGTTTCAATCCCTGCACAGCGTTACTGAAACTCAACAGAGTCAGGCCCAGTGGGTTGAGCCATGACACCATATTCTCCAAAGCTCCCAGGCTAACATTCAAGATCAAATGTCCTAGGCTTATATCAGGCCCTAAAACCTAAAACCAGGTATTAATTGAATGAATGTTACTGTACTAGTTGTGCGGGGGTGGGGATATCAATCCAGTTATTCAGTAATTTATAAAAGACTTCGCTGGGGAGAGGTGGCATGCTCCATACATCCCCCCAGCTCCCCAAGACTCACAACTTTACACTAAAAGCTAGTAATTGTGAATCTGCCTCTGAATCATGATGTGAAACCCATGTTCGGAAGTTGACAAACTGTCCTCAAAAGTCAGATGCCACTTGTCAGGAAATCCAAAGCCAGGACTTTTCACCAGAGGCATGATTCCTAGTGTCACCACTCATGCATGGACCTGTTGAGAAGGGGAATGTAATGTCTGTTGGGGGAACCCTTCATGGTTTAGTAGGTGGGCTGAGCATGTGTGCTGACCAGGGACTATGGGACTGTGTTCCATGATAATGGAACAAACCCAAGTGATGGTTAGCCACGTACGTTTTAATTAACACTATCATTAATAACTTAATGATTTATTTAATTTATTAGTTTATTAATTTAATTAATACATTCATTAATACTATCATGTTTAGCATAAAATGTTAGAACTATGAAGACCCTTCTGCCAACTGTTAGATCTCAGGGTAAAACCAAATTCCAACTTTTGGAGCTGTCATCATGAAAATGCCAGGAAATGCGGTGGGGTCAGGCCAAGAAAGGATGGTGGGGAAGAATAGGAGGAACCATTTGCACTGAGGCAAGTCTCTGAATGGTGTTTTGTGTCATCATTTCAACCTCGGTCCTATTTCAGGCATACAAGCTACTTTATAGCTGGACTCAAGTACTAAAAAATCCTGGTATTTTCACCTGTGGATAGGAAGTTAAACCAGCTCCCAGCAACACGAGTGAGTCTCCACCCTGTGAAATGGGGAAATACTGCATGGCCCCTGTGGCTTTCTCACTTTACGTAACCAATTAAAACCTTGCTCCTGGGAGAAAGGGGCTTCCATGAAGTGAAGACACACCTGTGTGATTTGCTCTGATTCACTCCATTTCCAGGTGTTCATACCCAGAATGACATGACCCCCACTCCCCACTCTAACCACATTCCCAGTGTTTCCACAATCCTGAGTGACACCAGCTCTCAGCGTACCGTGAAGATTCATAATGCACCCACAACTGCTTATCAGAAGCCCTTAGGAGCCAGATGTGTTTTTGAAATTCAGAGTGATGCATATTTTAGATGATACACACCTTTGCCATAGCTCACCAGGCACCCTCAGCAGGTGGGGGCAACACTTAGTAAATGAAACTCATTAATATGCCTGCAGAAAAAAAAAAAAGCATGCGTATTCCTGCCAGGGGGACACATGGTGACTACAAGTTCTATAGTAAAGTATTTACATAGTAGTATATTGGTTAATTAAATTGCAAATTGCATGGTGGTAGATGATGAATATGCTCGGTGCATCTTGTATCTAAGGAAAAATACCAGATGCGGCCAATTCAAAATAACAAATAAAATCCCTGTAAATAAATAAATAAAACCCCTGTGATGTATGTTCATGATCTCTGGGCGCTTGATTCCCTGTGAGAAGACAGCCCAGATTAGCTGCCCCGTCTTCCTTCTGCTGGTATGTACAGACCCTTACAGCGATACCGCTGTGAAAGGCATTGTGACTTAGCCCCTTTAGATGTGGCTCTTGTTCATTAGTCACCGTGGGTAGTGGGTAGTGAGCACCGAGCATCAAATATGGGTCAAAGGGCTTCCATGCTGATATGGTACAATCTGTTTTCTGTAAATAATGTGGGCAAGAGAAAGGAAAACGATGATGCGGCTCTTCCCTGCCTCTCAAGGGGAGTCTCTCTGCCTTGTTCACATCCACGTCGGTGGCATCTTAGCCTTGCTGAATAATGTCACCGTAAAAGAGCAGAAGAGGTAACTGTGCCAAGGGTTCTCTGCTCCTTCAGCAGGAGGTTAGGGATCAGTGTTGACAGCACATCACCCTGTTTCAACAAAACTCCAACCTGAAAAGCCATGCCAGAAGACTGATTACAGTTTCAAATGCCATCTCTGGGGGAAAAATAACATTTCTGGGACACTGATTGAACGTAAGAAATGATTTCTGGAAGCAAAACTTCCACAAAGTAAGATATCCCCATTTACAAAAATCTGTGGAACAGTAGTTTTGTTCTAATGGAATGTTGTGAATATTACTCACTAAGTGGGATGATGCTTCATATTTTAAAGTATAAACAATGGAGTTGTACATGGAGGCATCGTTTCAAGGCACATGCTATTTTTTGTCTAAATGTCAGCAGCTAACAAAAACTCTTCAATAGTTTCAGACCCATCTTCTTGGCTTTCTTCTGACTTCATTTTCAATACATGTGTAGGACTCCACATCAGAGGTTGAAAAATTTTTTCTGTAAAGGGCCTGATAGTAAACATTTTCAGTCTCTTGGGCCAGACAATCTTTGCTGAAGCTCCTCAGCCATAAAGCCGTAGTTTGGAAGCAGCCACAGATTATAAGTAAGCGGATAGATCTGGCCGTGGCCCAGCGCACAGTGTTTACAGACACAGAAATACGAGTTTCATATACTTCTCACACACCACAAAATACTCTTCCAACCATTTGAAAATGTAAAATAAACATTCTTACTTGGGTCCAAAAAAGGATAGGGAGGGGGCCAGTCCTGTAGGCAGGAGTTTGTGTCCCCATCTGTCTTCAGAAAATATTTATCGAGAGCTTGCTTTGCTTGAACAAATGGCTCATGCCCTCAAAGTCCTTAGAGCCTTTGGGAAGGACAGATAACAAATAAAAAGAAATCAAACAGATATGTTACCACAAATAGTGATAACTGCGAGCAAAGGAGAAGATGCACTATGGTAGCTGACAACAGAAGACATCATTTGGAAGACATCAATTCCTGTCCACAAATGCTTGCCTCACCCTGACCACACTGTCCAACTCAAGCAGGAGTATCTGGTGGCCTTTGTCATGGTCTAATGGAAGATTCTGGTTTCACAGGGGTAACATAAATCTGGAGCTGCCCCAGCTTCCCTTTCATTTCTAAGGAAGGGTCCCCGTTGGCCAAGGGGTGCGTCAATGAAGGAGAGCGTATGTTGCTAGAGGAAAGGTGTTGGACGCCAGAGGGCAGTGTGCTCGGAGTAGTAAGCAAGGGCAGGTGGCTTGTGATGTTGCAAGTTTTGAGGACTGTATGGGTGGGGATTTTGCAATGGTTAAACGTGTTTCCTGGACCTTTGTGGTGAGTCTAGTTGAACCAAGCAAGCTGGAAACACGTGGCCAAGTAGGAAGGCTCATAGTAAACCTGTTGGTCTCACCTGCTTTCCTGCTTCAACAACCTGAGGGGCAAAGCAAGCTCCTTTCCTGCAGTATGAGCACCTCCCCCTGGTGGAGGGGAGGGTGTGCATGGTGGCGTCAGATGGGCTGAGGGAAATGGGGCTGTGAAAGGCCTCAGAGACAGGAAGGCGTGTGCTGCATGCTTCCCTGCTGCTCCATGAGGATGTCAGGGTGGGCACTGCTCCGTCCATGGCTGCGCAGCAGCTCAGAGATGCACACCAGAAGCTTTCAGGGAAGATACGGGCCCCCCGGGCCAGGAAGGCGCCCCACAGTGAGGTCCCAGACCCGGGCTTCGCGAGGCCGCTGAGCTCCCTGGCGCCCATCCTCCTCAGGGCAGTTTTACCCTCCAGGGAATTTGGCAAAATGTGGACACATTTGGGTTACATGACTTGGGCTTTTCTACTGGCATCTGTTGGGTGGAGATCGGGGATGCTGCTGACCATCCCACAATGCCAGGACGGCCCCCCCAGCGAGGATGTAGCCCCCTCAAATGTCAGTGGTGCCCAGGGGCAGAAATGCCAATATGCTTTAACACCAGCTGCCCTTTCTTCCTGGCGTGCTCTGTGGTCCTGTACTTTGAGGAAGCTGACTTGAAATAAGACTTAAAGGGAACAAAAAGACAATACCCTTTTAGGATTATTTTCCTATTAAACTTCAGGCCCAAGGCAGTGGATTTCATTATTGCAGGAAACACCCACGGCTTAACCTCAGCTCCTATTCAGGCGTAATGCTGAGCAGCTTAGCAGGTTGGTTTTCTTTTGTGATTCTTCTAACTTGTTCTTTAAAAGATTATGTGTTCCTTTTCTCTGTTTCAAAACAAACTTTTCAGGGATTTTTTAAAGAATCATTTACTTTCCAATGTTACCATTAATGCAGGAGCTGTCTTTGATATCTGACCTGGCTTTCAAAGCCTTAACACCTGCTACGTGGAGTTTTATTTTTATTCCTCTGGAAAACGACTGTACATTTTTCAGGGAAATGCTCAAGTTCTTTTTCTCTTTGTCATTTTAGTCCAGAAGGAAGGTTGACTGACATTCTTTGGACCCGGCTTGAAGAGCTCAGAAGAAAATGGACAGGCTTAGCCACTGATTACAAGTATGCAGCTGAAAACGCTCACGATTAATTCATCAAAAACTAATACAGCATTCATTATCCTCTCTTAATGTTCTGATGTAAAGTGGGAGTCTTTCAGTGGGGACTAAAATATCTGTGCCCAAATACCTAATAACAATATCCATCATATCTTACCAACATAAAGGCACACACATGGGGTATTTAATAGACTTCCCAGTTTTGAAGTCAGGTTTCTTGGACACAACAGGATAAACTCTTTCCGCCTGAGGAAGTACATGAAGTTTTTGGTGTCCATTGAGAAAATACTTTCATCGCATCCTTGGTATTTCCAGTTTGTTACCCTTCAAAGAAGAGTTTTACTGAAATTAAAAATTTCAAGAAAAGGAGATTTCTATGAGATGTCCTTCTGATGGACAGGACCTGCCAGGAGTCTCTTAATCTCCTTCAGTATATGTGAGGCTAGTCAGTTATTTTTTTTAATGCTTTGAAGAAGATGAAAAATATTTTCCAGTGGACTATAAATCCTCAATAAGGATATTTTACATCAGCAAATGCCCATGGTAATAAGTACCGATTGGGGAGAAACTCATCCCACCCCAAAAATGATTTTTTTGGTGTCTGTGGTCTGTGTATCAGGGAGAAGGATGAAAGGAAGCTTCCTTACGGGGTAAATTGTGAGAGAAAAAGGGCAGCAACCTGGTGGTTACCGTCTTAATGAACAGGCCCTCAGTAGTGGGGTCCCTGGCCATGCACCTCCTGCGAGGCAGCGGGAAGGACACAGAAGAAACCTGCCTAAAATCTTCAACCTGAATGTGTTTGCAGCACAACAGGGAGACTAATCTGCCTTTGTCCACCTTGACTCTGGCCTGCTCCTCCCTTGGAGTGTGCTCAAATAAACCTTTTGCTCTGTTTAAAGAAAAAAAACAAAAGACTCATCCAGAATGAATCATGCTGTATAAGATAACAGTCTGGACTCCTCCCAAAAAAGCCAGTGTCATGAAAAACAAAGATTGGGAACTGTTCCAGGCTTAGAAAGGCAACCATGAATGATGTCTGAACCTTGAAGGGGTCCTGTATCCATAAGAGAAGCAGGTGGTACAATGATTTGGGAATTGTCTGGGAGAGGAGTGGATGGAATGTTAGCCATCATCATGTTAGTGCTCACAGAGCAAAATGTCCATGCCGTGGGAGACCCGTGCCATGGGAGACCTGTGCCAAGCTATTTAGGGGGTGAAGTGTGCCTAACATTTGCAGCTTACTGAGAAACAGCGTGATACACAAACATATATATCCCTTATCCTTAATCTTCTGATGGAGAAAAAAATAGACATGCATATCATATGTGCATATGTATGTATACACACACGTGTACCCGCGTACAGGGACAAAGTGTGTCAACATGTAAACAATTAGCGAACCTAAGTGAAGGAGTACGCTTGTGTTCGTTTTTATTCTTTCAGCTCTTCTGTAAGTTTGAAAGTTGGGAAGGTACGTAGGAGGTTTTCTTTTCCTTCTCCTGTTTGAGGAGATCTTTTCGTCCCACTGATTTTGTTTTTAAAATTGCGTACAGGACGAGTTCATGACAAGCACACATGCTGTGCCCTCGTTGACCTGCACGGGGGTACTGTCCTTGTGTGCTCCTTGTATTCCGGGCCCGTTTGTGGTGCACTGGCGTGTGATTGTAGGTTCCATTTGGCCACACTTGATCCCTGTGTCTCGAAAAGCAACCCGTGTTTCTCGGTGGGGTGCTGTCTGCAGAACCGCTGGGCAGCCTGCCATCTTCCTTGTCCACATAGCTGTGTGGAGCGTTGAGCACAGGAGAGATTCTTACCAAGACGTGCACTCAGAAATTGGCCCTGGTCATTCCTGGGCCATCTTCCAAACCTTCCCAATTCCTACTTTCTTTTACCAGACACGGGGTTCACGTGACCATTGAATCACTCCTGGACACAAATGCACAAGGTGTCCCAGGACGCATGGAAGTAGCGGTCTGCTTCATTCCTCCCATTGTCTGTGTGTGTTCCTCTGCGTGGTTTGCTCAAGCACGGTTAGCTCGGGTCTGTGGATCTCTGCATGAGGATGGGAGTAACAAAGCCTGTCTCGCTCCTTCTTGACAAGCACAGCTTGTCTTCAGAGTTTAGACAGATCATTTTGTTCTACATTTTTTAAAATAGCACGTGAAAATACCCCAAAAATAAAGCATTCCATCTCTATGAAGACACCTACAGATGCACTCCGGGCAAGCACTCTGTTTGCAGTCTTTACATCCGTTCTAGTGAAAATCACTTAGGATGTTAGCCCTGAGAGGCAGCAGTCAGGAAACTCTTCCCGTTAAAACCATGAGAGCTCCGCAGCCTGCTCCAGGGGCCTCCCTGGGCCTGGGAGGACGGGGCCTAGCTGTCCACCCTTGCAAAGTGAGGCAGATTTTCATCTCTGTTGACTTTCTTATGCAAGAAGATGCTGGGATGTAAAAACAATGGAGAAGATGGTTTCTCTCCCTGTCCTGGTTTGTAACTGAGGGCAACGCTGAAGCCAAGAGATGTTCAGTTATGTGCATAAAGACTAGACAGGTCTGTCCATGGCCACAGGTGCATTAGCAGCTTTACTGTCTACCCACAGATTCACTGCAACAAAGAGACACCTGATTTATGTTGGAAGAAAGGACATTTAGATCCAAAGAGCTCTAACCTCCAAACATCCAAAGCCGCCTTCCATTTGTTCTCAGGAGACTCTTGTCTCTCCATCCATACCTGGGGCTGAGCTGTCAACATCTCACATCCGCCTGGAGGTCTGCCTGCATCCATCAAGGCCTCGCTGGCCACTAGCAGCCGGAGGTACCTTCCCTAATCCCAGGCCTGATCCCACTCTGGACCTGTTAGAGTTTTCCAATGGCTGTTTGGAAGGAAGATGGATTCCAGGTCCAGGGCTGGGAGGATCTCCGTGGTTGAACTCCTTACCTAGTCTGCTTTCTGCCAAGCTTCCAGCTCCCCCTCACTTTCTCTCTTCCCTGCAGACACGTTATCTCACTAAATATCTCCTACAGCCAGCTGCTCTTCCCCCTTAGGACCTCCCCACCAGACACCCTCTCCTTACACGAGGCCTCCAGCTAAGTAATGCCCACTGCATCCTCCAGACACACACTCATCCCATTTGCCCCTTTGTGCCATCCCAATGTGCTTATGTGTCTAGTAGGTTGATGTGAATCATATCTGTCTGCAAACACATTGCAAACTCCATGCTCGCTAGTATATTCCGACAGTGTAGAGTGCCATGTAGGTGTTTAGTAAATAACTGTGGAACCCATGAATGAAAGAGAATGATGGCACTCTCATAGTGATACTGGTATAAATGACACGTGTTAGAGTTCAATCAAGGTCACATGCAAAAAAAAATTGCCTTTCTGATAGGGCTTCTCTCTAACTTACACTAATGCAAAGAATGACATTAAAGTCAATCAGGGGTTTCTTTATGTGCATCTTTGCCTAATATCTGATCAAGATTATCTCGTTAACCTACCCCAGATCTGGGAGAGGAACACAAGCATCCGTCAATTCCTGGAAGAAGCAAGTACCTTCTTTTCTTTACTGGTAGAAACAAACTTTGAAACTAAGGCACATGAGTTTTCTGCCATATTTCCCTTTGTGTGCTTTTGTTCTCTCACTCACAATAATTGAAGGAGTACAGTAGTTCCTTAAGGTATGTTGCATGTGGGGTGATCGGTTTATGAATTTTTTCCCCTTTTAAACTCTCCATGTTAGGCGTGAGCTCTGTGGAAAGTCCAGTATATAGGTTCAAGTACAACATGTTATTTGAAGTCAGGCAGGAAGTAATGTGTACCACAACTTCAAACTCTTCATCATGTTTCCTTATAAAATCTTGCAAGGTGCTAATAGGACATCGGTCCCTAGATCGATTTTATCATTGAAAGGCACAGGCTTCTAATTTTAAAAGGACAATCAGTTAGCGATGACTGATTGATATACTTCCATCAACTTCTTGTACTTCATGTCTCTATTTTTATTAAAATCCACTCTGTGTTTGATGCTGTAATGGAGATGTACCTTTGGATATAACGCTTTGCTAATGCTTTGCTCTCATAATGTAAAACATGCATTCTTTCTTTGAATTCTGCATCATTATGATAGTACTTTAGTCCCTGGAGCCCTTAAGTTTTCTCAGTGTATTTTAAGAGCCTATGGGCATTTGATGTGTATATTCCGTCGTGTAGTATACCAGATGAGTGTGGAGCCCACCGGTTTTCATTATCTGTCAGGTTTATTTGCTTATTTCATTATGATTTGTCATTTGTTTATTTTATTATTATTTGTCACCATGATTTATTTCTTTCCTGATCTCCTTTTTGGGGGTAGGGATTGATCAGGGACATACCTACTGTATATTTACAGGAATAAGTGAGATGCTGTTCCCTTCATGACTTACGTGCTTTGCTGTTTAAAATAAACAGCAGACCAATTATTCTGAGAAAACAAAACAAAACAAAACATTGACTCCAGAATAAATTTGCCTTGAAAGAACATTTCTCTTTGCCAGAAGTAGGAAGTTGCCTCGAACATCGTTAGCTTTCAGAGACAGGAGCATACAATGCGTGTGTGAAGCATGTGATGATACGGGATGTCCTACTGAGAACTTAACGTTATTTTGATTTCCTATTCTGAGGCTAGCAATTTGAAGTATTAGAGAACTTCAAGAAATTGACAAATTTTTTTTTGTACTGGGCTTTATTTGCACTGGTATTCTGGGTCATCTTGATTAGGAATGCCAAGAACCGGATTCATTTCCAGTCTCGACTTTCCTTCTTCGTCATCTGAAAACAGTATTTACGTAACACTTTTGTTACCATGATTCTCCCATCATATTGGAAAATGTTCAAGAGCTGTGATGTGATTCCTTTAAGCAAGTGTTCCATCGGATGGGCTGGGGATGTTGAAATTGCATATGATACCTCTAGGCTCCCAAATCGCATACCGACGTGTGACATCTGTGATGTTAAAGAGAAAGCTTCCGCGTTCCCTGCCTTGCCAATGTGATTAATACCCTAGCTCTCATTTCGAGAAGCAGAGTGAATGGAGGAGGACTGGCTGCATCCTGTAACCAACAAAGTGAGTGCCCTTTTCTCCTGCTGTCTTTTCCTACCAGCAACGTTTGCTTTCCTCCACTGTTGATGGAGTTCTGCTGGGTCAAGCATGGGGGAGGTGTGTGATGGGGAGAGGGAGAAAAGCGGGATGCATTTTATTTGCTCACTCCATGATGGGCATGAGCCTCCAAGAACAGGAGAGGTCGCCTCGTGCCATGGTCAGCCCATCTCCGCAGCTCCGCGTCTGGTCTTTGGACCCTCCGTGGATTGACCCTCATGTCCTACAGATCTTGCAGTCCCTCTGACTCAGTGGCCCACAGCTTTGTGCCTCTTGGACCCCCATTTTCTCAGCCATGTGGTCTTCCCCATTTTCCCAAACCCACACCTACCCCTTGTCCCCATGCTCAGTGCTGGAAGCCAGCCTTCCATGTGCGCTTTCATTTGTCCCCTGCTGTTTGAAGGCCACCATGGGTAAAACCATTTGCTGGAGAGACACACACACACACACACACACATGCACAACCGACACACACACACCTCCACCCACCCACCCACCCACCCACCATATGGTAGTTTTTGTGACATAGACACTCCTTGAAGGACGTTCTCCGTACAAAGGCATCACGCACCTCACCTGCCGGCGGTGCCCTCAGCTTACACCCTGTCTCCTCTCGGGGCGCCCTGTGAGAAAAATGACTTTTTATGGCACCTGTCCTGGTCTTTGATGGCCTACTGAAAAGTGGTCAGTGCTGTGTATGGATCTGGAAAGTCCCGCCCGCTTCAGGGAGCTGCGCACTTACCTGCAGATCAGTGCGTTTATCTCACAACACTGGTTTAGAGGTTCCCCGTCCTGCCGTACGAGTTTAGGGGATGTGGAGCCACCTAGGATGTAACATAAGAACAGACTTCCTGCCTGAAGGCAGCACCCCTGAAACCATGACCCCTCCGACCTCCGCCTGGCTTCCTCCTTTCAAATCCGTACGCCACCACTTGGAAATAATCACTGTTTTTTTATGTGTGTCTCTCTCTCTTTTAACCACATACTTTGCTGGTCATTTTCTTTCCTTCTGGCTAAATATACCCCCCAAAAAAAATGTGAGTGGAGGAAGGAAATCCAGCTTGTTAACTGTTGGCATGCCCCATGCAAGGGTTTAGACCCAGGGCGTGCTCTCTGGTGCTTTTCCTCAGGCTCTGCTGCTATAATCAGAGCTTCCTTCCACAGGGAAAATCTCGAGACATTACAAAAGCGTTCATTCAGTTCTCTGCAACCAGTACTGAGTAAGCATTCGCCATGGGCTTGTGCTAATGGAATAGGGATGTAAAAAGATTTCTCTGAAAAGGGATCCTTATTTTATTTTCTGATCATGTGACAAGGGCCAGCTGCATGGTATTGGACGGAACATGGTTATTTAAAAATCAGAGCTCATCAAGTCGAAGTTGTCTAAATTAGGGTTTCTCCAGGCCAGCTGCACATCCAGGTTCATTCTGTTTTTATTCCCATTAGTACACATTATCATGTTGGAGGAGTTTTGTAAATTTACCCATGGCACCGTTGTCATGGGCAGAAAATATGATTCAATTCTACTTTGCGGGACAATTTTTTTCCTGATTGTAAAAATAAGAGCATTGGATAAATACATAAATATATAAAAAATCATATAGAAACCTCAGATAGTCCAACTCCCTCAGAACTGATTACAAATAAATTTTATCTCATCTTTTTTTCCAGCTGCGTACATGTCTGTCTACACACACCTATAAAAAATACACATTATATATGACTATGAACCTTTCCTTAAAATTTGTGATCATGCTGCCTTAATTTAATGTTGGAGTCTGCATTTCCCTCCCCAAACTATACCACAAAGCTTTTCTTCATGACAAAATATTCTCAAAACTCAAGAATGTTAAGGGCTGCCTTATACTCTATGATGGAATTTATTTTAGCTTTCTACAACTCTACCAACTTCACAAATCTCTAACGAATGTTGCTAGGACTGTATTGAAAACGGCATGTGCATGCCTGCTAATATATTCATGGGATAAATTCCTAGAAACAAACACCAATTCAAAGAGTGTGAACCTGTTGAGACACTTGATATCGATTCCAAATATGCTCCCAAAAGTCAATGCAATTTGCATTTCCACAGCCACTGAACAACAGTTCCCATTTCTCCACCTCTTGTCCAAGATACAATGTTATCATGTCATAATATTTGCCACATTGATAGATGAATACCAGCATTTTCCTTGCATTTTAATTTTAGTTTTCCATCCCCAGTGAGATTAAACATTTTTTCACATCTGTGTCCATTTATGGTTGCCTGCTTGCTCATCATTTGGCATTATTTAATTAGCCGGTGGATTGTTCCTCCCTCCCTCTTGTCCTGTCTGTCTTAACCAATAGCTTATCCAACATCCTGCGCCCTCCTACCAGGGAGGGTAGTAATATCTCGTCTGAACTACTACGGGGCCCCACACATTGATTTCTACTCTAAATCCTTCTGAAAAGCAGAGTCCGCATTTTGTATAGTTGTAGATAACACTAGTGGGCTCAGATACTCTGGTGCCCAGACCTCATGGAAAAGAGGAGAAGACACATACACCTGGCTATTTTGGTATGGTCCCTTTTCCCATAAAATAGTTTTGGGCTAGTATATGATCACGCGGGCTAGCAGAGTGAAGAGGCATGTATTTCATGCAGCTGGTAGCCCTTACTCTGCTGGGTTACATTGGAAGCAGAGGCTGATTTTTGGTACTTCAGCCCCAACATCCTGGTTTCACAGTGAAAAAAAAGAGAAGGAACAGGAATTCCATTATTGCAATACCACTGTCCCCAGGCTGAACATGACATCTCTGTCTGGCTCTTTGGAGATCTCACATATGAGAGTGTAGCAAGCAGACATGGTCCCCTGGCCATGGATGCTGTCTCCGCAATGCCTTTCTAATGTATTATGATTCCTTGCTTTTGTTTACAGTAAAAAGGGAGGCTTTCTGAACCTTATGGATGGCTGGCCCTTACATCCATGATCTCCAGCTGCCTACATCTGTTGTCTGTCCCCTGCCCTCACCACCCTCAGCAGAGAGGAGCTCTGTCTTCCAGGGAATCAGGCTCCCTGCGTGAGGAGGCCCCTGGCTCTGTGGGTGGGGCAGCCCACTCCACCTCAGTACCAGGACTCCCTGGCAGGCACTCACATTTCAGCCTCTTTTGATTGCTCCCTTAGGGACCCTTCCTATAGTTGCCAACTTTTTTAAAGCCTGTGGATATTTCTACTCTGCCTTTGTCTTCTTTCTGTCTTCCTTTGTCCTACTGGGTTAATCAATTTTAAAACTCCTTTATTGGAATTTTAAGTAGTTGTAGAGATCATGAATGTGATGCATCTGTCATTTTACCATAAAAGCTCTTGTTTGTTGCCCTACTCCCTGCAGAATAGCAGTTTTCGTGTCTCTCTTTTATAATGAAAAAACAAACTGAGAATAGTTAGGTAGTTCCCTGAGAATCCCACGGGAGATGTGTTAAGAGCTGAGGCTGAAAGCAGTTTATTCCAGTACCTGATGCTAACTGTTGTTTTTCTGAATAAATGATTACTCATTTTAGGTTGTGATACACACTTGAGCCATATAACATTGCTGATTGCTAATCATTTCTGACCTATAAGAATGGATATTTCAAATGTTTTACCCTCCTACTTGGATCAAAAGACCTTACCCCATTTTATCAATAATTAAAGCTTCTCTCTTCCACTATAAACAAACAGACCTTTGTGATCCAAGAGCATTATATAAAAGGCATGGGTGCCCCTGTGTTGAGTAAAATGTAATTCCTAACTTGAAGGAAGGGTAACCAAAGTTATGGTGAAAAACTGCTGTGAATTTGTCACTTTATATATCCTACACACTCGATGGTTATCAGAGAAAATACTTCATTCATTTAGGCTTGACAAGCAAAATGATATTCCTTTCTTGTAATGCACTTTGATAGCTTTACATTTTTATTAAGAATTGCAATGGTTCCCTCATGGAAAGGAAACATATTTTAAGAGTTGATGATTGATTTTTCTGCATTACTCAGGAGTTGCATTTTTATTCAGAAAAACAACAATTAGCATACTGTCCTGAAACCACCTTTACACTGCAGATGAGTCTTATGAGTACTGTCTGCAAAAATTTCCATGACATGCAAAGTATAAGGCTTAAGGAGTTTCTGGGAAGTCATGGGCAGTAGGACATTGGTCATCTTTTAACAATTCAGTAATGGAAGTCTCTCTTATGAATGCTTTCAAGCAGAGAAAGGACTGCATTTACAGTTCTCGTTATTGATTGAATTCACATATGTTAATTTTAAAAGTTTTAAGTTGTCTAAATGATGTCAGGAAAATCTTGTAGGTAATAATGAATTAACTAAACCTCCGTATTAAAGTCTCACCCTGTAGTACGGACCTATTGACTGACAGGACAGGGTAGAGCTTGGAGTATTTTAACATGTTCCAAATCAGAGATTTAATGAAAGGGCCATAATATACCAATGAACTTGGACATACACTTTCTTGTATTTTTGCCAACTTACTCATGGTTAAAAACTAGACTCAATGGTTATCAATAATTCATTCATTTAGGGAATCTAACGCATCACTGAAGAATTATTCTCTGATTTGATGGTAAGAATCATTCACGTGATTACTTCCAGTAGCTCAAAGGTTACACGTACTGTTAAAAATCACAACCTATCCTCAAATGAATGTGTGACACATATTTTCTTTGTTCTCTGTCCTAGGAGGTGAGGTGATGGGCCAGGGACATGGGGCGAGGGTATAAGAATGGTCTTCTGGCCTCCTGGTGTTCATAGAACAGTATGATGCTGTTGGAGGCAACACAGAGTCTGAGCCACTCACTTCTGTATTGTAGTAAAACCGGGTATGTGCTTCCCATGCAGTGATACCAGAAGCAGGATTTCCTGCTGGACTTGTGACCCAGTTTAAATAGGCATGAACAAAATGTGGGCATTAAATAGCTGTTTTTCTCCATGAGATACTGAGTTGAACTTATTCTTAATCCCATCATATTTTACTTTTTAAAGTGTTTTTGTTTATTTTTATTGTGGTGATGAAAGTAAGGCACATTATAAACAAGATTAAAAATCAGAAAAGCTTAAAAAACAAAATAAAAATACCATAGTCCCTTTACCCATCCTAACTGCTGTAATTGTGTGTGTGTGCGTGTGTACCAATACGTCTGTAATATACCGCCTACCACACCTGCATGCTTTTGGCTTCTGTTGGTTGGACCTTGTCCATCTTTAGAGAGTTGTCCTCTGTGCAAGCCCACGTGCTTTTCTTCCCACTACTATTTCTTATATTCCATACTGTGGGTCCTGTGGCACGCTCCAGCTTCCTGGGCCACTGTCATTTGCTCAGACTCCCAGTGGGGGTTGAGGGAGAAGTCTGAGCAGCTCTTGGGCCCATTCAGCTGCCTTTCTTTTATTTCCGTGTTTCATCTCAGGGCAGGAGCAGTGCCCTGCCTCAAGCAGGTGGAACGCATCTCTCCAAGTGCAGAAGCCAGGCTGGGATCAAGTGCAAACATGTGCTTCTCCTTCCTCCTCCCCCGCCTTCACAGCCTCCTTGTGGCAGACCCATCAAAGAGATGATTCTCCACGTGGTCCTTTCACTGCCTTACCACCCTTGGACCCGACAGACCCATGTGGGAGCGCAGAGCAAGGACAGAGACGTGCGCGTGTGTGTGTGACATAGAAGTTTCACGGAAGATGGGACTTCAGAAGGGGAGGTGGTCCTAGGTACTTACTTATGGAAGAAATATGCCCCGGAAGAAATAGAGTGAGGTCTCTTATCTCACTGAGAATTTGCTATTATAGAGGGGATTTCCTATAAGGCTTATACTTGACACCTTCTTGTCCTGAGAGCTAGTTGTTTGTAAATAGGTAACTCACCCATTGGTCCTGAAGGTAATCCCTCCGAGATAACCAGAATGCTTCTTATCTACATACATATAAGCCACAGCTGTTCCCTCTGGGTGTACAGGATGAGGGATTGTACTACATGCCGTTCCTGCTGACAAGTACTGTGTGTTAATGAGCTTGCGGGGTTGAATTGTCATCAGCCCTAAATGGGATGCTTGCTGTCCAACTACCTACATGTCTTGTCACGGTTGGAAATGCCATGGTCCACAGTGGTCCCCGTCCACGTACAACTGTCTTGCTGCTGTCATGTGTAAAGGCTTTCCCTGTGTGACTTCAGCAAAGGAACTGGACACTACGAGGTCCCAGGCCCGCCCCTGTCTTCTCTGAAGGTGCCAGCTGGCATTTTGCTTCCTCCCATCCACCCCATATTGGTCTAAAGACCGTTTCTAGTTTGACAGTTGACTTCACAGTCCCCTTTGAGCTTTGGTGCATAAGGAACCTCTCTGTAATCCTCCATCAGGGAAGACACTGTGGATGAAGGTTGACTGGGCCACATGCAAACTGGGAGTGGGAAGCTGAGTGCTTAGGGTCCAGTTCCTTTGTGATGAGTGTGGAAGTAGGACCCCAATCCCAGAAACAATAAGTGACTGGAGGAGGCTGTCAGATCTTGGCCTCAGAGGTGGGTGGGTGCTCGCGTGCTAGGATGCAGATAGAGCTGAGATATTCTGTCAGCTCTCCGGTGTCAGCCTGGACTTTAGCTTGGATAGCCCATGCAGTGTCTTCCATGTTGGTCTTACAGGGTTAAAGGAACCTCCCGTGACCGAGACCTCCATGTCTTGGATCAGTGAGAGTTGATGCTTGTGGAAACTGGCTGGGTGAGCCGACATTCTGGACCCACATGCAATGCTACGAGATCCCTGAGAGGCTGGGAACGGAATTCTGGAATATCCCATCTTTTACCAGGCACTTGATCATGTGCATTTCCTGGGGAGGGGGAAAATAGTAAAAGTGAAAATAATTATTTTCTATCCACAGTTAGACTTTCCTAAGAAGAGAGTAATTTTATTTTTATGAAAAATAGCCTCTCAGTATTTATCCTCCCTGAAAAGACCTGTAAAAATCAAAGGCAACCTCCCACTGGAATTTAAGAATGATCATTTCCTTCAGCGTGGACATTTTCTCTTTAATTTTATTGTAAACACTTGGACACCTTGTACATAGCAGCCTTTGTGCTAGAACATCTGCCACACAGAGAACCTTCTGCAGATATTACTGTATCTCACATATTTTCTTTGGAAGGGCAGGCCTGCAAGAATGTGAATAGCCCTAGATCTAACCCAACCTGGCTCACAAGCGCACCTCCCTTTTGCCACTGAGATGAGATGTTCTCCGGTCTTAGTCCCTGGGGACCATGGGTTAGAAGGAGTCCCGTCTCCCGGCTGAACGCAGGTGCCCCAGGTGGGACAAGCTTGTCTCTGAATCGTGGCTTCTGAAGTTACCAGCCACCTGACTGTGCAAGTCCCAAACCTCTAGGGCCACGGTTTTCTCATTTACAGATGCTAGGTGATGCTGTCACCTGCCTCGTTGGTTTCTCCCGTGAGGGATGATATGGGTCTGCCCTGCTGCTCATTTGCTAACCAGGGGCCTTTGGAGGTTGAACGGAGGTGGCCATGAGGATGTGGAGCTGCCGGCATGGCACTTAGGATGGTATCTTCAGGAGCTTGCCAAGGTGCCGACGGCGCGGGAAGACATGGTGATCCGTCACATCTTTGTGATCGTCACATCCTTCATGTGCAACACGCAGGATGGTACCATCTGGACAGCAGGCCCACGATGGATGCTTTTCCTGTCTATTTCCACCTGAGAATGTTCGTGTTTTCTGCTGCAAGCCACATTATTTTTGACTAATTGCAAGAGGTGCCCAATGCAAAAAGAGCAACTCAGGCAGATTTACTTCCAAAATCGGCACATCAGGAGCCTTTCATGTCCTGACCTTTCCACAGAGCCAGCTGAGCAACCTCCTCATCCCCACGCAGTACAACCTCACGTCAAATCCAACTGACCACGATAGAAACCCCATCTAAAGATAATTTTCCTTTCTTTATCCTTTAATGGAAATTGGAGTCAGTCCCTTCCTTCTCCATTTCTAGTTTTTATTTCTATTTTTTAAATGTCTTTCCCTGGGTTGTGGAATGAAGGCAGTTAACACATCAGTGGGCAGTGGCGAGGAGACACACAGCTTTTTGGAAGCGGGTAACCCAGGGTCCAGGGCATGGTGTCACCTCTGCTTCTCCCAGACAGGTGTGGACAGCCCTGGATGCTCACTGTTCTTGGGACGTGGGGACATGGATGTCACCTGTCATGTGGCGTGACACATCAGTGACCTAATGACCCACGAGAGCACTTGGTTCCTCCCTGGTGCCCCACAGAGCCACCCTGGTCTTCTCCCTGGAGGAGGACCCCTACAACCTGTATAAATGGATTCTCTTGCCCTTTGGGTCTGGTTTTGTTTGGCCAAGTAAACCCAAGAATTGGAAGTGGCTGGGAGTTGGGTCCAGGTACTCATCCCATGCCCTTCCTTCCCTGAGGGGCAGCTCGGGAAGGGGCCCCACTGGCCTGAGGATGCCACTCTCTGCTTTGGGTGTCGGTGAGGTACTGGCTCTTGGGACTAACCCGCCCCCTCCTGGCTTGCCTATTCCTGCTCACACCACGGTCAGCCACCTTTCAGTAAACCCTCCTGTGATTCTCCTGCTCTGCGCGTGTCTTCTCTTGCCTGTTGGGAGAGCTGACTCACTCTGGCCCTTTCTGGAAGCCCATTCCTGGACCCATGCGGCCATCCACAGTAGCCCAGGAGGGAGGCAGCTTCAGCCGGCTGGGAGCTCGCGTGGACAGCGAGCATTCAGGACCGTGCAGTTCACTGAAGCTGATCTGAGATGTTTACCATAGCAACTGAGTAGTAGATAGGCTGATAACCGCATGTCTCAGGAGAGGGGCAGGCACACACCTGCTCCAAGAATCCTCAAAATCATGTCAGTTAAGCAGCATCTGGTTTCCTATAGATGCTAAACAGCCAGGATGCTACACCCAGGGTTGGGATGCTGTTGTCTTTATGATATGTCACAGGAAAGGGGGGCAGATTTTATATAAAAATCGGCTTGAAAAGGCTCCGTCTCTGCAGTTCTAGGAGTCTCCCCCCAGGAAAACCTGCTCTGCACGTGACCCAGTCAGGAGAGGCTTTTATTCAGAGGGTTTATTGCAAGGGGGCCAATACAATAATAAAAAAAGAAAAAAAACGTAATGTCTGGAAGATTGCCAAGTTTAGACACAAAGTGGGTTTTCTCTTAGAAAGAAGTGTAAGTATGGCTACAAGACCCAGATGTCGGCCAGGAGGATGGAAGGGGGCCTGACTGGACAGTAGATGAGACAATGGTTCACCCAGGAGGGGGCTGTCCCCTGGCTCAGGCTGGGAGAGTGAGCCCAAGTTCAGGGTCCTGGGGGAAGGACAGAAAAACAGAACCAAAGTTTGGTTAAACAGGCATGTTATTCCAACTGGTCAGAGGTGACAAGGAATTCGGCTAATGGTTTGTGACACAGAGCATGGAAATCCAGAGCTTCTGTGTCCGGTCTTGTCCTCTGCAGGCAAGGGAGCATCTATGAGCCTTATCTGAGTCACACGGGGAAGGGAAGTCCTTTGCGGTCATTTTCCAGAACACAGAGAGTTGAGCATTTCTCCATGTGTGTCTCCCAAGATCAAGGGGTTTGGGTGTAATTCAGCCCATAGGGGCATGAAGTGAACCTGACGACATCTTCTTGCATTCCTTGTTGAGGGGCAAGGAACCATACATTCAAGGGGCCACCCACAGAAGATCCTTAGGCACGTCCTCACCGCATGACCACACACGACGTTGGCAGAGCCCCACCAGCAGAGCCAAGCTATACGATAAAGACACACTTTAGAAGAATGCCAAGACTGGGTGGGCACATTAACCTCCCTCTAGGGCGGAAACCATGAGCAGAGGATACATCCATGAAATCCCCATGCCCTCCACTAGCCGCTCACTTCCCTGTGGCTGCAGGCGGGAGCTGGAGACTCCGTAAATATAAACGCGCCTTCTAGGAGCATGCCTGTTGCTTTTAAACTTGAAAAAACAAACCGATTTGGAAAGTTCACAGTGGCTACGTGCTTGTGTTGGATATTCTCCCAACAAGTATCGTCATGTACTTGTTTTTAAAATCTGTTGTGGCTTGGTAATTTCCATCGATTATAATGATTTTCTATGCTGCCGCAGCAAGGAAAAGTTTAGGAAGGGTTATAAACAGATCTCATTCGTAAGAAGTAAATTGCTTTTATGGATGTTTCAAAACATTTAAATGATCCATAATTAAATTACGTGGCCAGATTATTTATTAGTTATCATGTCCCTGTGCAGCTGACTTCACCAGGAGACCTCGTGCATGGTCTAATAGGTGGGTCAGGGGACATGGTGCAGACGGACGCGTTGCAGACATAGACAGGATGCTGGTTAGCGTGGGGTCCTTCCTCATGAGGTACTTTTATCCTTTATTTCTGCTTCCCTGTTTCTTAGGTGATGGCTTTGCTTATGGACTGACAGAATCTCCTGGATGGAAAGGATGACATTAGTCACTGTGTTCAAGTTCCCCAGCACTCCAGGACGTAATTCCTTGGGCAGAACCCCCCAGCAGATGGGGTTTCCAGTCTCCGCCCAGTTATGGCAGGGATGATGTGGTTTGACAAGCTCTTCATTTCATGGTCTGGCTGCTCTTGTGAGAGCATGTGTTCCTTATTTGGGATGCAGTCCTAGCTCTGGCCTCTCAGACAACACCTAATGCTTTCTCCTCTTTTGCAAACAGCCACTCAAGCAGATTTCAAGGCAACTCAAGATGCCTTTTACGTGCTGGGAGAAATATTACTAATTCCTGAATAATCACATGCAAAGTGGCTTCCGGAGCCCTAAGCATCCTGTTTTCACCTCAGTAAGCCAGCTGGTATCTGTCCCTCTTAAACTGCGGAGATCCAAATGGATGAAACATTATTCCAACTCTGGTCTGGCACCTCAAGAGTTGAGTAGAACTTTTCTTCTTTGTCTCAAAAACATCTCCCTGTTCACATATGCTCCAGTAGCATTAATTTTAGCCTCGGTGACTGCAGGCCCGTCCATCACTTACCTGGCTAACAACTTGGCATCGATTAAAATCTTCCCATGACTTGCAATTAGGTCACATCTTAATGTCAGCATCTTTGCACTGCTGATTCTGTGTCTTAAATAGGTAGATTATGCATCTCCGCACTGGATTTAATTTGGCTCATTTTCATCTTTCCTTCCAATTATCAAGGTCTTTCTGAGACTTCCTTCTCATCCAGAATACGAACTTTTCTTTGCATGTTGGATAAAGAGTCTCACAGTCCTTTCATGCAAATCTCTGGTATGAATTATTGAGGAGAACGGAGTCCTGGTCCACATTCTGAGAAACCTTTCACATTCGCAGCAACTCTTTTCCACATCAGCTTTCCACAGAACAGCTGCTTAGCCACTGAGGCTGCAGCGTGAGATTTTCAGATTCAGGGCTACAATTCCTCTTCTTTCCATGGCTGATAGTAGCAGGATAAGACACCTGGTACCACTACCTCATTGGCGTGCCTTGTTCCTAATCAGGTCAGATGGCCCCAAAGGATGGCCATGTAGCTTTCTAAGTGCACATGCCCCATCCATAAAACATTAATTCTGGATCTGCTGGAACATACATCTTGAGTACTAGTCTCTAGTTTCTAGATCTCTTTTTTTTTTACTTAAAAAAAGGATACAGTTATTTGTAATATGGCATCCTCACACTGCATGTGCCTCTCATCAGTACGTTTATTTTACTGAATGTCAAAGGTAAATATTACATGATATACTGTAATGTCCTATTACATTATAACATCCTAGAAAGTAATAGGGCATTTACCTATTACTTTCAGCGTACTCTATGGTGACATCAAGCACCGTTAGTTTACGTTTGCATAGGCATCATGTTAATAAATAAGGAGCTGTCATTATTAGCCAGTTAATTAAGTAGAATTATATTCTGTTTTCAAATATAATTGTGTTGCTCTTTGACTGTGGATCTTCTTGGTGTTTCTGTTATTCTAACTGTCTGTCGGCAAGTGATGACAAGCTTAAAGCTTCAGCAAGGTCAGCACGTGAAAATCCTTGCGAAAGGCGTGTCTCCTCTATAGAAGATGTTCTTCGATTAGGACTCCCTCCCGGGTTGAGCACAAGCAACAGAGGTTTGGGTGGAGAAAGAGGCCCTCAGCTGGAAATGTGGTATCTTGAGTCTGTTTCAAAATACCATTTAACCAAAAGACAATGATTGCCACGAAGTGTCCTGTATGATCTAGACTTTCACCGTTGTTGTTCATCTCAGACAAATAATTGTACCCTAATAGTGTCCTTGGACTAATATTTTCTGTGTGCTTATCTTCCGCTCAGCCTGGGAGTTTGTTTTTGAATCTTTTATTTTGAACTTCTTATTTTGAGTTTTATTTCGAACTTTATTTATCCAAAGATGGAAATCTTCTTATCTGTGTACATTAAAACTGACCTTTAGCCAAAGACCGTGTTGAATTGCTTCCTAGTAATCCTGTTAATTGATTGACAATATCTGTAGATACTTCTTATCCAAAACGCACTTCCTGTGGAAGACAATGAACATGGCTAAAGTTCTTTTACAGATCCTTTAGATATAGATTATTGTTAGGCCTGTTCTGGAAGCTGGCTAAGGTCATTTTAACATTTGTACATCTTATGCTTCTTCACATGTCATGCATATATATATACATAATTACAGACACATGTATGTAGGTAGATATTTTTAATGATGCACACTGAGTGTACAGGAATAGTGGACACCAAATTCAGTATTTTCCTCTAGACACCATCACACCCCTTTGTGTACCTGTCCACTTGTAATGAGCTTCTCCATCAGCGTAGGTGCTGTTCTATGTACCTGTAATGAGATTCACTTCCCCACTGGCTTGCAGTGCTTTGAGGAGGAAGTACCACCTCGACATTTACAGAACTTGGGTTCTGAGCACCAGGGATGCAGAAAGGCGTCCCTGTGCTTTCCAGCCTGGCTGCTGGCTTACTTGGTCTTTGGGGTGTTCTCCTGGTACTCTCCTGCCCTGAATTTGATTACTGCACATTCCCATGTTGGCTGAAAGCCAGGAGCAGGCATCTGCCCCAGGCGAATGCTCAAAGTACCCTGGAGGGACACGGCTCCCCATGTGGTCCACCCCAGCCATGACGAAGTACCACCCAGTGGGGTCAGAGGGGACCCACAGGAATGGGTACAGTTGGGCCACGTTGCTGGGCCTTCTCGGGGTCCTGAGGGATGCACATGCAGCCGTTCCGCCTCAGTTTCCCCTCTCCTCCCCATTTCCTCCACCAGTGTGAAGCAGCTGAGTGTGTCATATTGGCACAAAGGTTTAGTTCATGCAGGTTTCTGATGGGTTTAAAACAACTATGATTTTAACCAAGAGCCTTGTAAGCTAGTGAGAAGATCAAAGACTAAAATGCTGCAGCCACCATGGAAAACAACTGTCAATTCCTCAATTGGTCCAACACAGAATTTACACACGCCCCAGCCATCCCACTCCTTGTTTAGATAGACTCGCTGGAGTAAAAGCATTCAAGCAAAAACCTATACACATAGGTACAAAGAAGTATGATTTAGAGTGGAAGCAGCACAACTGTCCAGCAACAGGTGAATGGATAAACAAAATGTGGTCTGGCCTTACACCCTGGAATGTTACTCAGCCATGAAAAGGAACTCAGTGCTGATACATGCTGCAAGGTGGATGAAGTTGATGGTCACTGGGAGAAGTCGGACACAAAAGGCCACATAGGGTGTGATTCCATTTAGAGGAAGGACTCAGAACAGAGAAAACTAATCAGTGATTGCTACGGGCCAGCAGAAGGGGAGGACTGGTAAACGGGTGCAGCATTTTGGAATGCTGAAAATGTTCTAGAACTAGATAGAGGGGGTGCTTGTACCACATGATGAGTGTGCTAAATGCCATGGAGCTGTCCACTTTACAGTGGTTTAAATGGTGAAATGAGTGATGTAAATTTTACTGCAATTTAAGAAGTAATTACGATCTTGAGGCTCAGTGCTTTACGCACTCAGGTGGGTATGTGGTCCCTTGGACATTCTGTGTCTTTACTAGCAATGTAAACTGATTTTTAGAATCCCATAAGTGCCTTTTTTTTTCCTTGAAATGTTTTCAACTGTCTGCATGTGTCTTGAGAGGACAGAGAGTAGAGGTCGATCATGTGACCTAATCTGGGGAGTTAGGATCTGAGGGCAAAGCTAGACAGGGCAACTTATTGGCAATTCTTGGGGAAGCCTGAGAATCCAATCTGGGGAACCGAATTCACACGCGGAGCCCACAAGTCAGGAGCTGATGGAACTGGTGTGAACCAAAAAGCCATGGGGAGATGGCCAGAAGAGTGGGGAGGGGGGACCCCACAGCCAGGCACCGTCTGCAGGTACCTGAGTGAGCTGGGAGGGCAAGGGACAGCGGTCAGCTTGACTGCTGCTATCACGTGATCCATGCACTGTGGTTAATAAAACACATTCCCAGGAATATCCCTTTAATCTTGTTAACCACTTAGAGACATGGAGGATGGTATTTAGAGGGCCAAGGATGGGAGAAGGGCGACACACATTCCGTTCTGCCAGGATCACTGTCGTCTCCTGCCTTGGCTGGTTCTGAGATCTTTCTTCCAGATGATGGAGTCGGGCAAGGTTTCCATTCAGATTTGTTTCCCTCTTGCCTATACCCCCATGGTAGGCACAGCAGGTGAGGGGTTCCTGCTCTGACGGGGGAATGAGCAGGAGGTGCCTGCTCCCCCTGGCATTCAGCCCTCGGAGGGCTGACTCCCTGGCCACAGGCGGGAGGCAGGGGCCGGTGTGAGCCAGCGCCAACCCCAGGCACAGCGGGATCTTTGCTGGAGGGTCCCCTTGGCTTATAGGAGATGTGAGGCTGGCTCCTTGTGGCAGGTGCCATGAACACACACAGCCAAGGAGGTCATAATGACATGGTTCTGGACAGATTTCAGGTGGGGTCTTCCGCTGTCTGGGGTTTGAACCTGGGAGTGTGTTCTGATGAGGCCGTGCATTTCAGCTGCCTGCCAGCCTCTCCATCAAAGCAATTAGAAAACGAAATGCCTCTGTATTCTGCTTACAGCTCCTCTCCTCTGCACATCTTCCCAGAGGCTAAAAAAACAGTGGTGATTAATGTGATGGCTTATATGCGGTGGCATCCGTCCCCTATCTCCCGGCAGAGATGACCGGCCAACCAACATTGCTCTGAGCCGCCTTTCCACAGAGGGGTCCCCTCGTGAGCCAGAGCATCACGTTCAGGGTAACAGCGGGGCTGGCCGTCCACACAGTGGGGTTTTCTCATTGTCTCGAGTCATCTCTGTCTCGTTCCCTTACCTGGTTGGTAAATCGGTCATGCTTGGCCTGGGTTCCTAATAGCTTAACTAATGTTCTCCTGTCTCATCTCAAGCCATGGCATGGCTGAAGGGTTCTCACCCCATAAAGAAAGCTGTAGTACTCCAGACTGGACAGTCCCATGACGGCGCGGTATTTACCTCACAGATGACAGGGTCAGCATGTAAAGGACCACCCCGCTCCATCTCAGACCCCTGCTTCCTCTCCTCTGAACCTTCTGCAGATTCTTTGCATGTTTGCTGCCCATGTTTGCATTCTCTCCCATTCCTTCTTCCTAGATAATCAGCAATGCAAGTGAGAAAAGGGTGCTCTGGGGTGTTTTGGCCAGGGATTCTGGAATTTGCAGCTAGCCCAAACCTGTTCTTCCTATAATCTCTGAGAAAACTAGGTAGAGAGATGATTTCCGTAGGCAGGGCAGCAGTTTAGCATGGGCCCCAGTGCTGGACCCCAGAGAACTCTACCAAGGTAGATGGGAACCTGCCTGGACCTTCCGTCCTGCATATGCCAGACAGCTGGCCATCATGTCCTCCTGTGGCAGGAGGGACGAGAAGCTCTCTGGAGCCTCGTTCATAAGGGCGAGCATGCCATCCCCTCCCAAAAGCCACACCTCTTGGGGCCATCCCCTTAGGTGGTTGGATTTCAACATGTGATCTTCAGGAGGACACTGACTTTGAGACTTTAGTGACATCTAGCTTTTTCTTATAAAACCCTACAGTCCCCTCTTACCAATAGACAGCTCTTCGAAAAAGCCAGGCTTCTCCCCGTCCGCCCATGCCCCAACCAGTGGTCCACCTGCTCATTATCCAGTGAGAACTCTTAGTGTACAGAGACTCCCCACGTGCCAGAGAGGAGAGGGTTAACACATTCCCATTTGCCAGGATTTTGAAGACCACTCTAGTACACAGTCTTCATAGAATTCAGTGCATTTAAGTCCATGAAAACGTGAGGCCAGCTACAGTGAGTGGCTAACAGAAAACCTTTCAAGCTGGAGGCTGAGGAGGGGTGTCGTGCCCCCACCCACGCAGTCGCCCTACTCTGAAAGCCATTGACATCATTGCCGTGGCTGGTGCACAGTGTCCGCGGGAGGGGCAGGATCTCGCTGCGGCAGTTAGACCTGAAATTTCAGGGGCAGAGCCCCACGTGTGAACTCACTGTGATGCACCCCAAGTGGAAGTGAGCTGGCAGCTGGCATGCCCCATCCTCACAGTACCAGAATTCGTTCCGGTGGTCTTCATCTGTGCTAGGCATCTCTTCATTACGGAACGTTGAGCCCCCTAAAGAACAGCCATGAGAAGAACACTGAGTCTTCCAGAGTGTAAGAAAATTAAAGGAAATGAAGTGCTCGTGGGGGTGTTCCACGTTGGTCATTCACCTTTGTGAACGTGCGAGATTCTCCTGAGACTGCAAATCCATCTCCAAATGCACTGTGTTCTTTAGTTCCAAAATACAATGCGGCTTAGGGTTAAGATGACTTCTTATCTTAAAAGGCCATCCATTCGTTACAAAGTATACTTTTCACAAAATGACACTTGATCAAAGCTCCATGACCTAAAATATTTTCTGGGGAGCCTGACTGTGGGACTAAATATTTGTGTAGGATAATTATGGATATTATGCATAGAGTGGGGCAGTGCTAATCTTTTGTCTCCGAAGCAAGCCATTAGATGTAAGCATCTAGCTGCAAGAGGTTCAGCTATTTAGAATGAAAATAATGTACAAACAGCGATAAAAACTTATCATAAAATTTGGGAAAATGTCATAAGTCTTGATAAGGCATTGATATTCATAGACATTACAGCACAGTCTCATAAGATGATATATATGCATGTGTATAATCTGTCAACAGAGGCATACATTTTGTCATATTTTTGTCATTCTTTCTATGTAATATATATATATATATATATATATATATATATAGTATACAGTGTATATAGTGTGTACATATGTATGTTGTATGCCAGAAGTATATTTCTCTTTTTCAGTTACTTAAGAATTCATTGAGAACTTAGAAGTGTTCATTTGGGGTTCACATAAACAGAATGTCTTGTATCCAAGGGTAAAGATACCAACATACAGCTCAGAGTGATCAGATATGTTATTAGCATGTGCACTATACAGTTACTTTAAACTACATCGATGTTCTCAAGTTTTAATCCTGCAAATAGCTGAAGAAAAGAACTCCATAGCATTGGTCAGGACTCCAGGACTGGAGTTAATAGTGATGAACTCTCTGGCGTCTCATTTTCTGTAGTTTGTCTTTTAAAATCACGTAATTACCATCGACAGAAGAATGCACAAACAAAATGTGCCGTATCCATACAAAGGAATATGAGTCAGCCTTAAAAAGAAGGTGATTCTGATGCGTGGGTCATGCAGCGTGGATGTGCCCTGAGGATATGATGCTGAGTGCAAGCAGCCAGCTCAGAGAGACAGCTGCTGGATGGCTCCACTCAAATGAGATACTTAGCAGCAAAGGAGGGAGAAGGTGAGTGGGAACCAGGAAACCCTTTGCACTCCCAGAAGTGGGTGATTCCCCAGCTGTTCTGAAGATTTCACATGTCAACAGGGAGGTTGGATAAGCCTGTTTTCAGTGTTATCTTTCTTTATTAATACTCTTCAATTGACATACTTAATTATAATAGGTATAGTTGAATGTATTGAGAAACGCAGAGACCCAGGACACTGGCCACTGTTACAGTCAGTAAAAACAGGGGCTCGCTAACTAGATAAAACATGAATCTTTATTGTAGAAAAATCACAAGCAATTTAAATATATAGTTAAATCCAAACAAATCCCCTTTTTAGCATGTACTTGGGTAGGTGGTTGCTATCCTAATGTCAGGCTATTTTTCTTTGTGGGTTTAAAACAGGCCCCTGTTAGATAACACTTTTTTAACCAAATTTCACTTATTATTTATATAGCTAGCATTGAACAAAGCTGCATTTCTTCTAAAAAAAATAGCGCGTGATGTAGGTTTTATCTATTTTCAATATGCCTTTTTCCATAGTGAGTAAATATATCAGGAACATTCTCTTTGCCATGTTAAAGTTTTTGTTATGTAAGCACAGTGGTAATTTTCTTTTAATGAACAAATTTAATATAATTACATCTCTGGTTATGAAAATGTTCTTTTGTCTCTCTCCTTCATAAGAATTAGGTTTTAGGAATAGCTGTTTTCTCAGAATAGGTTTTTTTCCTTTTTTCTTTTTACTGTTTTGCCAAATTAACATTGTGCAGAACAACAAGGGGGAGAAATCATGCAGTTTTCAGAAGTTAATGTACCTGCTCTTAATATTTTGGAGTTGCACCCTTTCCTTTAATTTTTAAGTACTTTTATCAACTCACTCTGTTTTAATAGTTTGAAACATATTTATAAACACCTTGTTCTAACCCATGCTTGTGGGAAAAAATAATTTCTGGTGACATGAGACAGTAACCATTTATATGCAGTGGGCTCCAAGCGGCTGTTAACACACATTTTCAAACATTCTTAATTGGGCTAGAAGGTATTTGTCCCCCTTGATCTAATCATATCTACCCTTGGCACATTTTGGAGGTATAATTAATGATATACTATCACCTTAAACTAACCATTGAATTCTGTGATTCAGAAATTACACAGGTATTAATATTTATTAAAAGAGTTTTATCTTCCTCTTGGGTTTAATGTCACTGAAGAGTCTGTGCTTCAACTAACCCTCCCCCAAAAAGCACAGATAATTGTAATGAATAGCTGGACTTTTGGTAACACTTTATATAACACTCATACTGAATTTTGCTGCACTTAATCTCTCTCTCAAGCATTTTCCTCTGGGTTACCATTAAAGACTTTTTTCCATTGCTGTCATTTCCACTTTCAGCTGTAAGACAAAAATTCATTTTTCACATGGTTGGTGAGCTGAGCAATGTATCTTTAAATTACTTATATGGATTCCAACTGCTCATTACTAATGAAACACCTTCTTCTGATATGTTCAGTATGACCTTCTGAGCCACCAATAAGTTCAGCATGACCTTCTGAGCCACTGCCCTGGAAATCCTTTCTCAGGTCCTCATTAACACAGCTAAAATTTCACTTTAAGTTATTGCACTTTGGATCAGTTATCTACTACTGTGTAATAAATGACCCCAAAACTTAGGTGCTTAAAGCACTGTGTATTTGTTCTCTCACAGTAGGTGGGTCAGGCACCTGGCCACAGCATAGCTGGTTCCTCCATTGTGATCAAGGGGCCAGCCAGGACAGTGTTCTCATCAGAAGGTTCGACAGAAGCAGGATCCATGTCTGAGCTCACTCACGTGATTGAGGGCAGGATCAAGTGTCTGAAAGGTTGTTGCCCTGAGGGCCTCCTGCCCTTGCTAGCTGTTGCCTTGAGTTCCTCACTCACTTCCTTTAGCATAATGTCCTCATTCATCCATGTTGTTACAAGTCGCAGAATTTCCTTTTTTATGGCTGTATAATATTCCATCACAGGGGTCTGTCCAACATGCAACTTATTCATCCAAATCAAGCAAAAGTAAAGTCTTCCAGCAAGACAGAAGTCATCACCTCTGGAAACCTAGTCTCTGAAGGAGTGTCTCATAGTCAATTCATTGTAACAAAGTCATGAGGTCCAGCCACAGTCCAGGGAAGGAAGCTATACGAGATGTAGAGGTGAGGAGGGTGTCATTGGAGCCATCTTTTAGTTGGCCGTCTGTATCTCTGTTTAAAACTCTTATTGCTGTATTATTATAGCCTACACAAGGTTATAATACTTGTACTGATAATAACAACTAACAACTACTGGTCCCTAACTAGGGGTCCCTTACGTAATCAGAGTACTAAGTGTATAATTATATCCTCACAACACATAAAAGGTATTATTATGTTTATATCCATTTTACAAAAGGAACTGCTGACTGAAAGATTATATATGGCCCTTGATTTCTCACTCTGTAGCTCATTTCAGTGGGCTTCTCTTTTGGCCAGTCGGAACCTGGCAGGGCGATTCTCTGTCTCAGTCAACTACCAAACCATCACAAGCCTATCACAGAAACTGTACCACTTTTTGGCCCAGAAACATTTGTTTGAATTGACATGGATTTGGCTGAATTATCAATAGATTCCATTTAGCTGTAACAGTATAGCTAAAATGAGGCACCCTAACAAGGTATATTTGTCTAGCCCTTTATCATTTTGAAAGTCTTTTTATTTTCCTTTTTTCTGGAGAGGCCGAGGAATGTTCTTCCCCTACCCCCTTTATAGAAGTATAATGGACAAATAAAATTGTGTATATTTGAAATGAAAACAAGATGACTGGACACATATGTATCCATAGTGAAATGATTCCCACAGTTACATTAATACATTCATCACTTCACATATTGACCGTGTGTGTGTGTGTGTGTGTGTGTGTGTGTGTGTGTGGTGAAAATGCTTAAGATGTATTGTTTAAGTGGATTTCAAATATTTAATACGGTATTATTAACTATAGTCACCATGCTGTATATTAGAGCTCCAGAATGTATTCATTCTAGAACTGAAATTATGTGCACCATTTGACCAACATCTCCCCGAGTCCACCTGCTGCCCCTGGTAACCACTGTTCTCTGACTCTCTGAGTTCAACATTTTTATTCCCTCTTTCTGGTTCCACATATGAATGAGATCATACAGCACTTATCTTTCTCTCTCTCACTCACTTCCTTTGGCATAATGTCCTCATTCATCCATGTTGTTACAAGTCACAGAATTTCCTTTTTTATGGGTGTATAATATTCCATTATATATGTATCTTTTTTTACACATGCATATGTAAAATATCCCCGCTATGTAAATATACCCATTAGATGTATATTATGTTTGTATTTTATTATATATTATTATTTAATAATAGTATTAAATATTTTAAAATCAGTAATATGTAATATTAAATACTTTATATCACACCTTCTTTATATATGTGATATATTTTTATATATAGATCCCATATTTATATATGTGATATACGTATACAATATATGTGTTACATATTATATATGTAGCCCATCTTCTTCTTCCATTCATCTGTTTCCTTGTGTCAGCTATTGTGAATAATGCTACAGCAAGCTTTGGAGAGCAGGGAACTCTCTAAGATCCTGATTTTATTGAAAGCCTTTGTTTCCATCATCTCAGTCGGCCCACCTAAGACAGAGCTGCAACGTCAGGGAACACTGGGCAACAATAAGACACAGGCAGCTCATAATTCATGCCCAAGACCTCACAGGTGGTGGCCTGAGCTCATAAGACCCCTGACTCCATTCCTCTAGTGCCCAATAAATAGAATAAAAGTCACGCAAGAGACAATTAAGGACAGAGTTAGGGATGAGAGACTGGCTTCAGGAAGAGCCTGTGAATAGTCACACCCACCTGCTTGCTTACCTTTAGAGGGAGGGGCCCCGCTCAGCTGAGTTTGCCTTTAAGAAAATGGATACCCCTTGAGAAGGAGACAGAAAAGGGGATTTTTGGAGCAGACAGAGGGGGGAGAAAGGTATTGCTCCAAATTACCCCGCATGGGGGTGAAGATCCTTTGATCTGGAACCAGAAAGGCAGGATATCTGTTTGGAGAGGGCAAGCCCTGCTCCAAAGGCAAGTGGGGAAAGGTTTGCCCCAGGGAAATGTAAATAACAGGGAAAACAAGTCAGAGGAAGCTCGGAGCCTCATGTTCTCCATGAAGAGCATGGTTTTGAGATTGTGGCCCATGTGCCCAGGAATTTACCAGCTTCTGTAACTGCTGGGGGGCACATCCAGGCCTAGGAACATTATCTGTCTGCACTGAAGATGTTCGTGTGGGTGCAGAGCAGAAATCCAAGTTTACTCAAGTGGGGTTGACATTTCCAAACTTCCCATAGAAGCCACACTGGGGACATAAGCAAAGGAAGGGAGCTGTGATTGTGTGCCATACAGGAGATGAAGGTCCCACAGGTGATTCGACAGAGGATGGGTTTTAATGCAGCGGTTCTCAACAGAGGGCAGTTTCGCACCCCCGGGGTCACTTGGCAGTCTGGAGATATTTTTGTTTCCAGAACTCTTGTTGGGAGGGTGCGCTGGCATCGTGTGGGTGGAGGCCGTGCACGCTGCGGAGCATCCCCAGGGCACAGAGCCACCCCCCAACAAGAACTCCCCAGTCCCCAATGTCATCAGTGCCCGAGGTGGAGAAGTTGTGTCAACTCATTGTAAGAATGCCAGGTTGAATGTGACACAGCATAAACCCATTCCTATGATATTTCTGCATATAGCTGAGCTGATGAAGGAGTGGGCAATACCCTTAAGGTGCCTGGCAGCACTCAGGAAGTGGTAGTTTTACAAGACAGGTTATTTATTCATATTTTCTAGTAAATGAAACATGAAGATAGTAGCTCATCAGAAACACCAGCACAGCATCCTGGCTTGCTCTTCTGTGGTGCAGATGGTGTATGTTGCATTCTGATGGGAACAGAGCATTATTATGTCTATTCTGTTAAAATTACTGGTGTTAGTTAAGGATTTTCAAGCTGTTAAGTCTACTTGGGGACCCCTGATGTGCCAGCCCAAAGCCTCTCTTAGGCATGACTCATGGGTGTGTCTTTGGTGGTCCTCCAAAGCTCAGGATGCGTGGGAGAGCTCAGGTGGGTGCATCCTGCAAGCTGGCCCCATCATGGGCATCCGACTCTGATTCTTGGCCGAGGCGATGGCATGAGGACTCTACTGCCCCATTGCACACATGCCTGCAGGTTCTCTTCTGCTTGTAATATTCACCTGTCGACCCTGTGGACATCAGAGAGCAGGTGTCAGGTGTGTGCGCTCAGGGGACGTCCTCCCCCAATGTCTCCATCCGGTTGTTCTTGAAGTGTGTGTGTAGTGCAACAGTATGTGGTTCCTTCCCTTAAGGGCCTTTGCTCTGACCTATGAGCCATACACAGAGCTGCCCCAGCTGGGAACCTTGTGCTCCTTGAGTTTTGAGAGATTTACCCATGTTTTATCCATTTCCCTTCAAAGAGCTACTGCACAGACACTCCTAGCTCCTTTTAGAAAGGACTGGACATTGGAAAATGGGTCTTAGTGAAATACCTGTCTTTCCAGAGCTCAGGGAACCTTTAACTAAGGACAAAGCCTACCCGCTGAAAGATGACACATGGCGATGGGTCTTCATTTGCTTAGATAGATTCCATGCTGTGGTCTAGAGAGAAAGCAAGAGGTGCTTATTTGTTATAAAAACTACAAAGAAAGAAGTGTTTGTTTTGGAAGCAAGCTCACGGGAAGAATGATAAAATGCTTGGCCCAGCGATGTCTTAGAGCATCTCTTTAGCACATATCATCTGGGGTGGACCGCTTAGAAGAATGCCATTTTCTTGGAAGAGGGAGAGGGGTCCCAGGGAAGGAGAAAGGTCCACATGCGCCATGTCCCTCACCTCTGTGTGTCTCCTTTGCAGGGAGATGAGGATCCTTTGGTTTCTGCTGCTGTTGCTGCATGAGGCCTGGAGCCAGGCAGTGTCAAGGCCCAACTTCATCCTGCTGATGGCTGATGACTTAGGCATCGGAGACCCTGGGTGCTACGGAAACAAGACCCTCAGGTTGGGTGAGACGGCTGCCATCTCTGTTGATTGGTCTTTGTCCCTAGACAGTGAACACACGCCACCAGAGCATAGACCACATTGAAGTGCCCAAAATCTTTCAGATTGTGCACGCTCCCGGGTGCCTCTCTGTAGATACAGACGGATCTCGGCATTAGGAAGGCACATGTGGCTTTACCTGTTTGAACACATGTAGGGAGCTGGATCAACTCAGAGAACGCTGGACAGATGTCCCTAGTCATTCTGTGTTGCTCACTGCTGTGCACCGCTTGTACACACCCTCTGTGTTTGCCTCCTTTTGGCCCACCTCTTGTAGTTTGTCTCCTCTTTGGGCACCTGGCTTCATCCGGTGTGCATCCCACCCTGTCCCTGCTTGCCAGTGCCCCCCCTCCTGCATGCCTGCCTTCCCCTTCTCACACATGCTGTCCTCAATCATCAGCCGGCCACCTCGGCTGGGGACAAGTGGGCAGGAATACGTACCACGTCGGATGATGGCAGAGTACTGGGGTACTCGCGGACAGAGGAATATGTTTTGTTTCTAAGCCTCCCAGGGAAACCTGACTTCACGTAAGGGATATTTTCAGGATTAAAATGGAAAGGCAGTCCTGTCTAGTAGAGTATCGGCCACAGGGCTATCTTTTTTCTTTATAATCACGAGGAAACAAAGACCTGAAAATGGTTCTGTGAAAAGCGCCCTCTCACACGCGATCAGTACAAACAGGTTTAAAGCAAAAGATGGAGAAAGATTGTTAGCTTCCATTAAAGTCCTCATGAGATCTATGACTAGTACTTGGTGTTCAGGGTGGACCTATTAATGCAAAGGGTCACGGGACTCTGATGTACATTCATGGCAGCCCTCTGGCTTCTCATGTTTGCAACACGACAGTGCGTCTTGGAAGCTGCGTTCCATCATGTGTCTCATCAAAAATGAAGTAAATTATTCTTTTGAGGAGACACCAGCCTACAAGACATAACAAGATCTCAGTTCCAACCTGAGGCTTTGCCTAAAACATTGTTAGTTTTCGAATGTACATGTAGCTCTGACATTTCTTAGATTTTTAGAAGCATAGACAGGGGTAAGATTTGATTTCAGCAATGTATGTTTTCTGGCCCACCTTTTGCCTCCTTTTGTAAGATGTTAGATCTTACTTTTTGACCTCTGTTGTCCTCTTCCTTGTCAGTAATTTAATGCTGTTTATCAGGGCCATAATTTCTATTCTTTTTTTTTTAATTTTCGATATTATTTTTAATATATGTATTTTTCAATTTTATAAGGTTCAGTTTCTAACAATTATGAAAAGAAGAAAGAAGTCTCTAAAATCCCAAGGAAGAATTTGGGTCAAGTCTATCCTAAATCTGTCTTGCTCTCCATGATGCTTTCCAATTCTTTATGACGGACATTTTTCATTTTACATTTTATAGTATCACAGACCCAAATAACCTAGTTTCTCAGTGGGCCCATCTGTGCGCAGGAAGTTTAAGCCAAATGTACAGACAGTTTCCATCTTCCCAGTGACTGGTAACGTAAGGCAAGAGCAAGGTGGGAAGGCTCACAGTTTAGTGCATAAACTACCATGCAGATGAGAGCCAGTTTGACATTGCAAATGCCGTGAAGTGATCGTCCTGTGCTGGCTGCGCAGTGTGGCAGCAGGGCTCTGTGTGGGCTGTGGCCCAGGGAGGCTGTGGGGCCGCCATGGACAGGGTGCTCCCCGCCATAGCAGCCACCCTGCCAGGAAACACAGTCATCCACACCATCCCTTCAGGGCGTGCACGCTGTGATGGGCATGCAGACAGACGTCCTGCACATGGGACGGGCCCCTCCCATAGGACAGGAAGCCTGTGAGAATTCCCTCTGTGCAGAACTGAGATATGGACAAGGACCAGCCTAGCAGAGAGGCAGGGGCCAGTGTTCCCAGTGGAGCGTATGGGATTACAGCCCAGTACGGTCAAAGAACAGAAAGACGTTTGTTTCTGAAGGTCAGGGACATGTGGGAGGACTTCCTAAGATGACGGCCAGACGCTTCCTGGAGAAAAGGCACCTGGAAGGCTGGTCTTACACAAGCAGCGTCGCAGAAGTGAGCTCAGAAATGAATATTTCCCAAGCATAAAAGCTGTATTATCCAGCAGAGGATGTGAGTGTCCCGTAGCAGGTCGTGTGCCCACCCTAGCCTTGGCCCCTTCCCGGGAATCCTGACCCAGGCCCGAAGTTCTCTGGGGAATGCCCATGCAATCCCACCATTCACCTCTGCCTGGGGGCACGGGGACCTCCAGCAGAGACAGAGCAGGTTAGCAGCCTGCCCTTGGCTATGGAAGTAGGGACTCAAGCTGCCCCAGAGCTTCCTCCTTTGGGGGCACAGAGATGTCTGGGGGTCCGTGGGAGGGGAGTTGCCAGGAACGGACCCCCACCCATCTCCCAGCAGCCTATTCTCAAACCCTGGTTCCTCTCTTCTCCCCTATGTCTCCGGCAACAGGGCCTCAGAGCCCACCAAGGGTGTGGGTGGCCCCTGGAAGAGCTAGAACTGGGTCATCTACAACTCCCTGTGATTTTATTCTCTTCTCTCATCTTGGTTCTATACCGTCTCTCCTTTTCTTCCCCTCTTCTGCCTCCCACATCCCACACAATCCTCCATTTCCATGGATTATTACGAGGTGACATCACTGTTAGAGCCACAGAGAAAGCTGTGTTTTCTGGGCCATCCCAAGTGACATGACTCTTGTTCTAGGACGCCCAATATTGACCGGCTGGCCCACGAGGGCGTGAAGCTCACTCAGCACCTGGTGGCATCACCCCTGTGCATGCCGAGCAGGGCAGCCTTCATGACGGGCCGCTACCCCATCCAATCAGGTAGCTGCCTGACTCCGTGCCCATGGCCCTTATCCTTCTCAGGCCATCCCCTCAGCTCCAGTTTTAATGGCAGATTTCTCCTGCTTCAGGAATGGAGTCTCAGGCCCGCGTGGGAGTTTTCCTCTTCTCGGCCTCTTCTGGAGGACTTCCCAACAGTGAGATTACATTCGCCAAGCTTCTGAAGAATCAAGGGTATTCAACAGCTCTGATAGGTACAGGCTGCTGAGGAGGGGGAGGTGAGGACCTGGGTGGAGTGAAGACAGAGGGACTCAGAGCAGCCGTCCTGAGCATGACATCGCTGATACAGTTTACACAACTTTAGGGAAGAAATTATTTTCAATTCTCAATTAAAACATAATGCACTTATCTGAGCTATTTGAATGTGTAGTTATGTGTCATTATGCGTGTGTGTGTGTGTGTGTGTGTGTGGATGGATAGCTAAATAGGAAGACTAAGAGGGAGATAATATACAAATGGACAAATGGATATATGAACATGTAGCAAGATAGATGATGTAGGTGATAGAGATGGTATGGACAGAGCAATAGAAGAGATGGATGATGGGTAGATAAATGGATGTTGGATGGATGGATGGTGGGTGGGTGGGTGGATGGATGGATGAATGGATAATGGATGCGTGGATGGATAGATGGATAATGGATAAGATAGATGAGACAGATGGTAAATAATAGATAAATAATTACACATATTCACCATACTATTGATAAAGATTTTCCTTTTGCATTTCAATACTAAAATTGTATCAGAAGCTGCCTTGGTTGATATTCCCACTCATCTTCCCATCTGTAGGAATGATACCTCTGCCTCAGTTAGCTGGGATCTAGGCAGGTCATCAGATGAATCCTAGAGCGTCTTCTGGGAGCATAACGACCATTCTCTTCCCTCCCACATCATTTTTTGTCTTTTGTGAGGCACTCCCTAATTTAGTGATATAATTAACATTGTATAAGAATGTGCATAGGTGTTTGAAATGATTGCTGAGTTACAAGTATGATTTCTTCATGCCTCTAGGGTAATGTTTTGAAGAAGGATTCATTTCCATTAACAGTCAAGGAGCAAAGTCAAGTTTGTTCCAAGACTTTCATTTTAAAGAGATGTCTTTGAAGGACATCTGTCCCAGAAAAACACTTGGGTTTTTCTTTGTAGTTTTGCCTCCCACCTATTTGCTAGATTAGGTGTTTGTCTTTTGTTTTATTTTTATTTTTATTTTTTTCAATCCCTAAATTAGTTCTTGTTTTCTGGTAGCATGAGTAGTTTGTGCCCTGTTTCTGGAAAAGGAAGCAAAAAGCTGTGGGGCCTCCCACACTCAGCCTCTGGCTGATCACTGTGCCCAGGGAGCCTCCTTTTTTGCATAGGACTCAGAGGTGGCATTGGGTGCTCTGGGGACTGAACATGTCACCCATTTGTTTCCTCAGGAAAGTGGCATCTTGGGAACAACTGTCACAACAAAGCAGACTTCTGTCACCATCCCATGAGCCATGGCTTCAATTATTTCTACGGGCTTCTCGGGACCAACATGAGAGACTGCAAGCCGGGGGAAGGCAGTGTCTTCATGCCAGCCATCAGGACGCTGGTCTTCACCCCGCTGAAGATCATCACCGTCACCCTCCTCACCTTGGTGGCACTCAGGCACCTGGGCCTGCTGCACATGCCCCCTGCCGTCTTCTTCTGCCTGCTCTTGCTCGCCGCCCTGATCCTCAGTCTCCTGCTGTCCTTCCTCCACTAGTACCAGCCCCTGAACTGCTTCTTGATGAGGAACCATGAGATCACGCAGCAGCCCATGTCGTACGACAACCTCACACAGAGGCTGATGCGCAACACGGCCCAGTTCATACGACGGTCAGTGCTGCCTAGGAAGTGTCCTGCATGGTTATGTCCAGGGAGGTGGGAGAGACGTGGGGACTTCTGGTTGGAGTGCACCTTCCATGCTTCAGAGATGCCCCCAGACACACCATATGGAGGAGGAGGGGAAAAAGGAACGGTGCACATTGTGTGGCCTCACAGAGGAGGTGTGGTGCAGGGGCTGTCCTGCGTGGCTCTGCCAGCATCCCTCCTGCCATGTGCTTCTGAGGCCACACCACATGGCCAGAGAGGCTTCAGATTTAATCTTCAAGTGCACTGTCAAGAGAATGAAGGTCACTGGGTGTGGTGTAGAAGTGTAGACATTGCCCTTGTGATAGAAGCAATGTGGGGACACCTGAAATATTCCAGGCAGATCCCTGAGCATAACAACTCTGTGAGTAAGCTGAGTGAGAGCAGGACCTCTTTGGGGTCTCTTAGGCTCCCTTCAGTCCACCGTTTGGGGGTTTGCAATCAGCAAAAGGATTAACTGTCCACAGAGGGGTGCACGACAGTCCGGAGTAGATGCACCTCAGCAGCCCTTGCTGCTAAAAAGACACAAAACCATTTTGCTGCATTTATAACTTGGAGGACAGTACGGTAGAGAAAAGCAGAAGTTCCATCCAGAAATCAGACATCTGGTCTTAGCAGTCAAGGCCATGCCTGTGCTGGGAGGACCTTTTACTCAGGCAAGAAATACCAGATACGAATACCTGTGGGCCCCACAAAATGGCACGATGAAAGATAGCGGGATTCTTAGGAGAAAGAAAACAATTTTCAGCTGCTGACCATGCTCCTGGGCATCTGTTTCCAATCCTGTTTGCACACGGAGGTGCCCTTGAGTGCCTACGGTCATTCCAACCATTGGCACACAGCCAAAGGGAGGCGTTTCTGGGGCAGCTTCCCGCACCTCAGGTGTGGTGCTGGCTCAGACCTACGTGACAGCAAACGAAAGGGTCATTGCAACTTCTCACAAGCAGACCACGAAAGGAAGAGGGGAGAAGGCCGGACCATCACTATGAAACAGAGAGTCCTCAGAGCTTGTGTAAGGATGACATGGGGTGCTTCTGAAAACGGTGCACAGCCCATCTTTACCGCTGAGCTGCCCGTTGAGTGCTGAGGCAAAGCTACGCGTCTCCATTTTAGCAAGACTCCCTAACAGTATATAAACCAGGTGTCTCAGTGGACACTCTGAGAAGTACTGGAGCAAATGTGGATTTTTGCTATTAGGAACAAATGCCACAGTTGTCATTACACTCCTAGATCTTTTCCAGAATGTGAGGTTGACATAAAATCAAATGCATTTAGACTGATACAATGTAGATGTTTACATCTTCATGCAGTGACATGTACACAGATACCAAACCAAAACCAGCTTCCTGAAAAGACCTTTCCCTTGCCAGAATGATCCCTTCTGATACTTTGTGTTCTGTTTTATTTTTGAAAAATTACCTGGTTGCCACTGCTGAATGCTGTCATGTCTCTCTTCACCTACCGGCCATCTCTCAGAAACATGCAGAGAGGATATAAATAAGCCGATGCCTGTTACAAAATGACAGGTTTCACAAATGGTACTCAGTTTCCAAGGCAAATCACTTTTTTACAGTGTGTGGTGTTTTGATGGAAATGATGGACACGATAGTGTATATGAATATCCGTGTGATTACAGGGCATTGTAATGAGGTCCTCCGCCAAGGACTTTCGGAGGGGACTAACAAATTTGATTATCATAGGGGTACCGAAAGCCCAATGGCTTAGCTTCATTATATTGGGGTTTCTACATGTTCTGTGAGATACAGAGATTTAAGTTGTTCTGGCAGCACCGTAGCTGGACGTCATGGTTATTCAGTGATTGCAGAAGGATTTATTCTCCGAAATAGATGAGTCCCGTGCAAATGGCTGTCACCCACACTGGAGCAGTACATGCAGGCCTAATGTTAGTGGGAATATTGACATAGCTACACTATGGTGCTGCTCCGCAAAAGCTTCTTATGTTCGTTGTCTGGAGGCACAAGATTTAAAGCATCTAGGTAAAATCATCCTGGGATAAAATTATCCTCCTCTGATATATTAGATATTAGGTTCACTGACTAAGAGATCTAAGAATCTTGAGAGAATTGTCTCACTATGTCACTGAAGAATAAATAAATGATGGCGACACTGCTGTATTTATAAAAACTTTTTTCCAGGACGGAATCCGAAGACACATTTATATGTTATTTTGTTGGCCAGAATATCCTGAATAATTTAGACAATTCTCAGCTTTGTGAGATGGATTTAGAGTTTGTCAGAGCAGCAGAAGAAAAGGGCACAAAGCAGGATTACAGGCATGCAAGTTGAGGACATGAAGGTTTGGCATCTATAACCACACACTCCTTACCCTAATCCATTCTTCTGTGAATGGAGTTTATCTTGGGAAGATGCTTCTGATAGAAAGCTAGGTAATTAGCTCACCATATGTTACAAGCTGTATAGTAATTCGAGAGACAGGTCACCCTTAATACACTTTAATGAGCAAGAAATCCCTGTTGAGCTCACAGGAAGAAATGAACTCTAGGTTTCTCAGAGATTTCTGACCCTCCCTGTGTGTCTCCCATGAGGGACCCCCCAGTGCCATACAGCCCCCCACCCACCAAACCAGCTCAGTGTTGCCGTCTGCCATTATTGTCCTCAGTGGTCTGCCATCTACACTGCAGATTTACTGATAAGGTCTGCCTACAGATTCATTGGAAGAAGGCTAAGGCATAAACCAGGGATCTCAGATTGACCTCTGCAAGTGCGAGAGCCCGGGTCCAATGCTGCTGGAGGAGCATACACCCTGTGCAACTTACCTAAGCTTCCATGTCAGCACCACCCACCACCATGGTGCTGGAGAAGTAGCTGGGTTTTCAGAAGGGGCTGCATGGCGACAGGTGAACAAGGCACATTCATGGTAGCCACAAAGTAGTTTTTCTTTTGCTCAAGTCAAGGCTGCATTTAAAAAGCTGTAATGCTAGCGGCCAGAAGGAGACCCATGTTTCGCAGGGTGTAGAATAGAGACAGAGGCAGACCTTGGCCTTGCTGCAGCATGAAGAGTCAGCTATGTTGGCCCATTCCCTCTCGAAGTGCTTTGAAATCAGGGCTCCCTTATTGGGAAAAACATTTCCACTGACAGAAACCTTTCGGCTCTTCTCTGCAAATATACGCACTCTTGCTCTGAAGAGGATGTTTCTAAGAACTAATGGTGGCTCTATACCCCCACGTAATTTTTAAGTTTGTGGCATCTGGTAATTGGATTCATAAATTCTGATGAAATTTACCATGAGTATTCTGTTCTTAGTTTATGCAACATGTATCAACATACTCAGTGTGTGTGTGTGCGTGTGTGTGTGTGTGTGTGTGTTTAGGAGGCTATAATTGGAAGTGCAATAAATCATTCTCACTTAGGCTTAATATGGGAAATCTCTTCTGTCTTTAGCACGAGGTCTACAAGAAAACAAATCCAAGCTTAGGATTAACATGGAGTTCTGTGTTTAATCTCTGACTGCACGGAGCCATAAGAGCTCCTTTTTCTGACTTGAGTGAACCCCAATGGCTGACTGCTCTGCACACGGGAGCCAGCATGACATCAGAATTATGGAAAGCATGAGTAACCGGAGGGAACACCTCCATGGAAGGATTATGCCCTGACTGGAGGGAAAGTCGTGAGCAAGAGTCCTCTCCCCCATTTCCTATGGTCTGTAGTTTTACAAGGCATACCGCCTTCTTTCTGCATGCATGGCTTATGTCATAATGCCCTAAAACCTGTGACAGCTGGTGAATGAACTGTGGGATAATGTGATCTTTAATCCTGGTCCACTGCCATTTCCACTGGGCACCGTCAAGGTCCTGACATGCATTTACAGGCCATCTCCAGGCTCGCCTTTCCCATTGCCAGCCGGGCCATGGTTAAGCAGCCGTGATGCATGGCAAGGGTCTGGCCCAGAGCATCTTCAGAATAAAGGGACCCTGGGATGATGTCATCAATTCCAATAAGACTTTAAGCCAGAAAAGAATAGGGGCAATATCGATTTTAATTCATGGTGAGACCAGTAAATTAGATAGTAAGAGCCACAGGTACGGACACTCTGACACATTCAAAAGTGGTGTCTTGCCAGTGGGTTTCAGCCCCGGGCAAGTTTGCTGTGAATTCAATGTGACCAAAGAAATTGACAGGAAAACGTTCTTTGGGGTGAAAGGGTTTATTACCCGTCTTGTTCTCCAGGCGGTAGGTCGAGCACTGGTGTCTCAGCTCTCTATACAGTGCAGTAATAGCTTATTGCCTAAAGGTGTGGAAGCGGTAGCCTAGCAACAGGCCAGTTACGTCATCAGGTGGTTTAAGTTCAGTGAGGATCTTGGCCATAGGAACTCCAACTTCCCCACAGTGGAAATGTTAAGTCATTAAAGATTTGTCTTGCTCTGTAAGGATAGAAACCACCTGATTGGTCTTTACCTTTTGTGGACAAACAGGGTAAGAATCTAGGAATGGGGCTGGGGGTTCTTTGGAGGAACCCCACATCAGAGACTGAGCAGGCCGCAGGCC
>JAVSCE010009217.1:0-104368 GCA_032199065.1 Smutsia gigantea
TTGATCTGTCCTCTGGAGTGAGTGGTGTGTTGAAGTCTCCTAAGATGAATGCATTGCTGTCTATTTCCTCCTTTAATTCTGTTAGTGTTTGTCTCACATATGCTGGCGCTCCTGTGTTGGGTGCATATATATTTATAATGGTTATATCTTCTTGTTGGACTGACCCCTTTATCATTATGTAATGTCCTTCTTTATCTTTTGCTACTTTCTTCGTTTTGAAGTCTATTTTGTCTGATACAAATACTGCATCACCTGCTTTTTTCTCTTTGTTGTTTGCATGAAATATCTTTTTCCATCCCTTCACTTTTAGTCTGTGTATATCTTTGGATTTGAGGTGAGTTTCTTGTAGGCAGCATATAGATGGGTCGTGCTTTTTTATCCATTCTGTTACTCTGTGTCTTTTGATTGGTGCATTCAGTCCATTTACATTTAGGGTGATTATTCATAGGTATGTACTTATTGCCATTGCTGGCTTTAAATTCGTGGTTACCAAGGGTTCAAGGGTTGCTTCTTTACTATCTAACAATCTAACTTAACTTTCTTGTTAAGTTATTGTAAACACAGTCTGATGTTTCTTTCTTTCTCTCCCTTCTTATTCCTCCTCCTCCATTCTTTCTATAATAGGTGTTTTATTCTTTGCCTTTAGTTAGTATTTGGATGGTCTGCTTTCTTTGCTATGATGTATTTTCTCTGGTGACATCTTTTTAGCCTTAGGTGTGCTTCCATTTAGAGCAGTCCATTTAAGATATCCTGTAGTGGTGGTTTATGAGAGGCAAACTCTCTTAACTTTGGTTTATCTGGAAATTGTTTAATCCCTCCATCATATTTAAATGATAATCGTGCTGGATACATTATTCTTGGTTCGAGGCCCTTCTGTTTCATAACGTTAAATATATCATGCCATTCTCTTTTGGCCTGTAATGTTTCTGTTGAGAAGTGTGATGATAGTCTGATAGGTTTTCCTTTGTAGGTGATCTTTTTTCTCTCTCTAGCTGCCTTTAATACCCTGTCTTTATCTTTGATCTTTGCCATCTTAATTATTATGTGTTTTGGTGTTGTCTTCCTTGGGTCCCTTGTGTTGGGAGATCTATGAGCTTCGGTGGACTGCGAGACTACTTCCTTCCCCAGCGAGGGAACGTTTTCAGCAATTATTTCTTCAAAGACACCTTCTATCCCTTTTTCTCTCTCTTCTTCCTCTTACTCCTATAATGCAAATATTGTTCTGTTTGGATTGGTCACACAGTTCTCTTAATATTCTTTCATTCCTAGAAATCCTTTTATCTCTCTCTGCCTCAGCTGCTCTGTACTCCTGTTCTCTGTTTTCTATTCCATTAACAGTCTCTTGCATCTCATCCATTCTGCTGTTAAGCCCGTCGATCGCCTGATTTCTGTATTGTCTTTCCTCAGTTCCCTCACTTCCTCCCTCAGCTCTTGCACATTTCTCTGTAGGTCCATCAGCATGGTTATCACTTTTATTCTGAAATCTTTTTCAGGGAGGCTGTGCATTTCCATCCCTTCAGACTCCCTCTCTGGGGTTGTCTGGTTGATTTTGGTCTGAACCATATTTCTCTGTCTTTTCATGGCTATATAATTGGTCACTGATAGTTGCCACGTATGTCAGCTGGGCTCTTTAAGACTTTAAAAAGAGAAGAAAAAAAAGAAAAAGAAAGAAAGAAAGAAAGAAAAAAGAAAAAAAGAAAGAAAAGAAAAAACAAAAACAAAAACAAAACAAAAAAAAACAAAAAAAAATGCCCACCAGACGTAGATTCTGTGGGAATTCTGTAGGTGGCGCTATTGCCCCACTATTCCACAGCTGTGACTGTGCCGCTCCGCAGGGCCCTTTATCGCTTGGGCAGGGGTGGGAACGAATAGGAGGCTGTTGATCTCAGTGAGAAGTGTTAAGTATGGCTACGCTTCCTCAGTCGCCAGCTAAGGCGTCTGAAACTCCCCAGGACTCCCAGCCTGCTGGGCTGAGTGTGCTGGGGCGATCCGGCTCCTCCGCTGGGCTCCTGTCTCTTTAAGACCGCTGAAGAAAGCGCGCGCTTTTTTTTTTTCCTTCCCGGGAGCCGGCTGCAAGCACCCTGGCGCGTTCCCCGCTCAGATCCTGCCCCTCTGTCTCTCCAATCACCGCTGCACTGCGCAATGTGGGTCAGCGCTCCCCGCGCAGATCACCGGGGCTGGCTACTTCGCGGGGTGTACTTCCACTCCCTCCCGGCTCTGAATCCTCTCCTCCCGCCGGTGCGCTGGGGAGGGGGAGGGCTCGGGTCCCGCAGGGTCGCGGCTCCGTATCTTACCCGCCTCTTGGGGTGCCGAGTCCTCTCGGGTGTAGCTGCACGCTGTGCGCTTTCCTGTGTATTCTCACCTCTCTTTTAGGAATAGATGTATTTGCTTTGTTTTCATAAATAAATATAGTGTTGGGAGATTTCTGCCGCCCTGCTCACACCGCCATCTTCCCGGAAGTCTCCAATACTTAACTTTTTAAGAAACTGTCAAACTGTTTTCCAAAGTGGCTGTATAATTTTACATCCTCACCAACAATGGAGGAATGTGCCCACTACCCCACATCCTAACCAACATTTGTCATTGTCTTTTTGACAGACTTGATCCTAGTGTGTGTGAAGTGATATCTCAGTTTGATTTGCATTGCCCTAATGACTAATGATGTTGAATACCTTTTCATGTGCTACTAAGCCATTTGTATTTCTTTGGTGAAATGAGTATCTAAATCTTTTGCCTATTTTAAAATTGGGTTATCATATTATGGAGTTGTTAGAGTTCTTTGCATCCTTAACTTTTAATTTGACTAAGGAAAATCGTCCTTCAGTAAGGAGACTCACTTCTCTCTCTATCCCTTGAAAATGTTTTAAATTCCTAGGCCTTTTAGAAAGTATAGGAGGGACGCTTTTAAAAGTCTCACCTATTTATTTTCAGAGAATTTCCAGGAGGACACAGGAATCAATTATAAAAATTGATGACAACTTTATTTTCTCACTAAAGGCACAGCAGGAGTTAAATAGAAATTTTTGTATTTCACTTTTGCTGTATTTTCAAAGCTTGTAACTATCTAATTTTCATAGACTGAAAAACTCAATCTAGTTGAACTATGTCTCACTTTATAGGGTTCTGTAGGACACTTATTGTCTGAAATTAGGAAATAGCTCTAGAGATATATGATCACAGAAGCAGCAACCTTTAATACACTAAATATAGAGGTTGTGTCAATATTACATCTCAGTTTTATATCTTAAGTCTTATCTGACCTAAACACCAATGTTTTTAGTAAAATATATTTTAATGCTTTGTAGTAAAATAAGCATAGGAAAATGGCTTTTGATTTTTAGTTCTCTCTGGTGAATAACTATTGTTTTATTTTTCCTTCTAAGGCGATCACATATTGTATTGCAAAGTATCTATCCCTAATCCTCTTCAAAGCACACGTGCACGTACACATACACACACACTTCTGGATTCTAAATGGCCAGAGTTCAAATTAAGCTGAAAGAGAAACTAAGAGGCCTAGAAGAAGAAGCAGATATGCTATCTTAGGTTTTAACAAAACATTTCTCTCTCTCTACAAAAAGGATGGGAGAGATTTTGAATGTAAGTGGCCTGAGCTGGCAGACCCAGGTTGAACAGGAGGAAAACAACATCCTGTTCTTGGTTCTGTCATGAGCTGTCTGTGGCAAATACCTTAAATACTGATAGAAAGGTCAGTTGGCTCCAGGGGCTGTAACTGGCCACTTGTGGTCATAATTTAGCCCTCACATTTGGTTGGGCACATAGAGTGCAGTTTACCTGCTTGATTTTTGAACCAATACTTAACATTCAGAAGATTAAAAATAAAAATCCAATACAAATGGCAGTATTTGGCCATTGTCTTCATATGGTAACAATTAGATCAGAGTGATGGGCACCTCTTCTGACTCGGACATTTGTTCTCACTTTTGCTACAGATCACTTGCACTTTCTGTTGTTTCTCTGATTTTGAGTAATAAAAAATTATATGGGATGCTAAAACCAGAATTTCCCTACCTAGACTTCTTGCCCATTTCACTATCTGTATGATTCCTCTAAGGCATTTGAATTAGTAACTATATTTGTTTTCTGTGGCTGCCATAAAAATTACCCAATGTTAGTTGCTTTAAAACAACAGAAGTGTATTTACAATTCTGGAGGCAGGAGGTCCAAAATCAGAATGCTGGCAGAAGCTGTGCTCTCAGCAGGGCCTCCAAAGGAGAATCTGTTCCTTACCTCTAGCTTCTGGTGGCTCCAGGGATTCCTTGGCCTGTAATTGCCTCCCTCCGTTCTGCCTCCATCTTAATATTGCTTTGTTCTCTTCTCCTTGTTCTCATAAGGATACTTATCATTGGATCATTGGTCACCCAGGATGATCTCATCACCAGATTCGTAACTTTTTACAAATGAGGTCACATTCCCAGGTTCTGGGGATTAGGACCTGTATATAGCTTTTCCGCGACCACAGTTTAACCCACCACAGCATCAAACTAAAGAATCCTGGAAGACATTCAAACGGAACGGGGAGGGGAGGCTGGTGTCTTCCATCAGGATAAAGGAATGGAATGAGGGGAAGACAGAACAATTTGGCCTCACATTATTGTGTACCTAGGGAATCCAACAGCCTTAAGCCCTGGGATACCCACACTTTATCAAGCTGAATTTGGGCAGGCTTAGTTTCTGTGATTCATCCATTTTACCTTGGCTTAACTGTACTAGTTTAATCGACTTTGGCCACGATTACTTTAACTGGATATATAATCAGTCTGCTTACTGTTTACAGTTGCCTAAAACCACAAGAAACATCTAAAAGGTGCAAAAAATATGAATATTTTAATTAAAATTAAGGCTCTCTTTTCTGCTAAATGGGGAGATGGTGGGAGAGGAGATGTGACATTAGGTCATATATAAAAATAGGTACCTATGGGGGGGCAGGCAACTCTGCCATGTCTCATGAACATCAAGGAACTAACCCTCTCAGAAAGCTCCTAGTTGTCTAATTTTGTGGGATCCCAGACTGTTAGGGTGGAAAGGACCTCAGGAATGGTCCTTGCTGTCATCTGAGGCTTCAGTTGGAACAATCAGAAATGTGGGGGAAACTGAGGCAAATCAAATACCAGGAGTACAACAGCACAAAGTCCATTTAGAGTCTAGAAATTTTGCCAGTGCTTGTTTATAGATTTCTTCCTGCATTGTGGTGTTTTCCTTCTAGAGACTTATGTGTGTGTTTGTGTGTCTGTGGCAAAGAGGGGCAACCAGAAAGTTATACCTAGTCCCCCAAATATCCAAACCTTAACTGGACAGTCATATTACTATTCCCAGAGATACATAGTTGGGAGAGTTTATTGTTCCCCTGCTGAGATCTGGTGGGGATTATCTTGGCTGGAACATGGTAACTAGGGCTGCGAGAAGCCCAGCCACGAGGCTGGTCAGAGGCTAACCCAAATGGCTTTGCTTAATTCTGGGCTACTGCTGGGGGCTTGAGGGGTGAAGTAGCTGGCAGAGAGAAGTGTCTGACATTCTTGCATGCTGACATCAAGCTGCAAAGCTGCTGCCCTCTGGTGAGTCAACAGCAGAAGGCCCACATCGTTCGAGAGCTGCTGTCCAATCAGAGTGTGGCACCACGCCTCAGAAATCTTTCTAACCTCAGCATTCTGTAGCTCCCACCAGCTCCTTCCAGAGAAAGAATGCAGAAATGACTGAGCTTATAATAAGTATAGGATCTACAATAACCACAATAAGATAAACTCCTATTTGCTTTTAAAGCGATTTGTGACCATAGACAACCTACACCCTGGATTTTACTCATTTAAAAAATATTTCAAGTTTTCCTTTTATGCTGAGGCAAGAGGACATACTGAAGGACTCACTGGTACACTGGGCTTTTCTGGATGCTGAAATCAAGGTGTACTGGAATAGCATTAATGTTCCAGCGGCCCTTGTCGGAGCTCAGCCAGCATATCTGTAGATTGTTAGCAGCTATAATGAGAATTTGATGAGTAATATACATATATGTAAATTCTGTGGTGAATCTGGGAATTAAGTGTAGAAAATCTCATCTTATTAATCAAGGCCATGTTGCTGTTTAGTAATATCTCTCAGTTTCTCTCTCTTGGGCAGAAGTCAGTGGGCAAAGATCATGCATGAGAAAAGAGGCGAATTATCTGCTTACAGCAGCAGAAGCTGGCTTGTCAGTTAAGAGCAGAGTCCATTCTACAACATTGGCACCATATGGTATTGCCATATCGTGGAGCCCATAAAGGGGACTGACATTGTAAAAGATTAACTGGGTGTTCCTTGGCAAGGCTAGGCATTTCAATGGCATGCTATAAAATGGTTATAAGAGGAAAGGGGATCTTTTGGAGGCCACCTGAGATTTTGGCATTGGTTTCCTTACGGTCCTGCCATGAGGTTTGAATTGTCAAGAGCAAAAGGGATCACCTGGCCAAATGAAGATGTTCTCTGCTGGGCTTTGGGAATGAGGGAGTCTCCGAAATAATGGCTGTGGTACTGCAGCACCACTCAGAAAATTGAGAATTGGACCTGGTGAAGCACAGGGCTGCTTCTCAAAGCACTGGAGACCTCTATCACCTTGCCTGTCCTATATGCTGGATGAAAGGAGCTGAAGGGAGGCTAGATTACACATACCTATTCATTCATTTGTTCATTCACTCATCCACTTGTTTGCTTGTTCGTTCATTTATTCATTTAACAAAAATATTTTTGTGTATCTTAGGTGCTAGGCATTGAGGAAATACTGTTCTTATTCAGAAGAGGAAGCAAAAATAAAGGTAATTGCGATGCACTATAATTAGTGCTCTAATAACAGCAATATGGATTGAACTCTTACTAAATACCAGAAACTTTGCTCTGTGTTACAAATGATGAATCTCTATAATACCAAGATAGGGGCTTTATTTTTACTCCCTTTTGGAGGAACAGAGGTCTGAAGAGATTAATAGACTGGAACTTTTTTAAGTTAAAAAAACCTTAAGCCTAGACATTGTGACTGGAAGTTTGGGCTCTTCACCACTCCCTCCCAGATTTGGGGAAAGATGACTAAAACTACAACATCTTCAATGACTCTCGAAAGCAAAGTGACTGTTTAAATAAGGGAATGTGTATGCTGGCTGCTGCACCGTGTGGGCTGTTGGTGATTTTTAGGCAGTGGCAGATGCATATGTGAAGGCCGTAAGACATGTGTTGTCAGGGGAAATGAAAGTGATTAATTAGTGTTGGAGGTTTCTGTGGGTCTTCTGGTTTTCTATTAGTGCATAACAAAACACTGCAAAACTTAATGGCTTAAATAATCATGAAATCTGTCATTTGGGCAGGGCTTGGTGGGGACAGGTCCTTTTATTCCACTGGTGACTTCTGGGGCTGGTAGCTGGGCCTCCTCATGCATTTCTCTCTTTATGTGATCTCATCACATGGTGTCTTAAGCATGGTACCTTCAGGTAGCTGAACTTACACAGCAGCTTAGCACTCCAAAGGTGCATGCTTCTAAAGAGACTGACAGACAGAAGCTACGTTGCCTCTTATGACCTAGCCTCGGAAATCATATGGTCTAACTTGTGCCAGACTCAATTAGTTGAGGTGGTCAGAAGGTTCTGCCAAAGTTCATGGAGAGGGGACATAGATTTCACTTCTCAATGGAGAAATAGCAAGGTACTGGAAAAGCATGTAGGACCAGAAATACAGTGGCATTAAAAAAAAATAAAGTGGGATAAAGGCAGCATGGGTATAGTAATAACAAAACTTATTTGGAGTGTTGGACTTTGATTCCCACTATGAACTCTACCACTTACTAGCTGGGAAACTTTGGCCAAGTTGCTTAACTCTTTTGAGTCTCAGTTTCCTTATGTGTAAAATGAAGATGCTAGTATTGATCTCATAGAGTTGCTAATCATTAAAGAATATATGTAAATCCCTTGGTGTTGAGGACTGGCATAAAATAGGTACTTCATATACAAGACCTGTGATTACTGATGGGCTGGTAGCAAGATGGATAACTGAAGGAGAAGGGGCCAAGTCGTGGGAGGGCTTTTGTAACGGATAGTAAGTTGGAACAATACTAGTAATAATAGCTCAAAGCTACTGAAAACTAAGCAGATGGCTAAACTCTTTAAAAGGAGATGATATTGAATTGAATTGTAACAAACTTATGAAGAGGGACTATTATATCATTTTAACAAAGAAGTTAAGAAAGTTGGTAAATAGTAAGGACAGGATATGAACCAAAATACCATTTCATCAGAATCTGTGTTAGGATAATCTGGATTCAAACCTGAAAGCTATTGGAAGCCACTAAAGAGTTTTAAACTGGGCAGTCTTATGGTTAAACTTCTTTAGAAGCAGTGTGGAATATGGATTGCAGTTGGCAGCAGGGAGAGCAATTAAAAGATGATTGCTAATCCAGATGAGAAATATTGAGACATCTGAAATACTGAAGACGTAAGTAGTGGGGTGATGTGGAGGAAGGAGGTCCTAAGAAAGTAGTGGCAGTCATTCTTGATTACTGATTGGATGAGGAGAGAAAGAGAGGGAATTTCTGTAGCCATTACTCAGCTTTGGTGCAGGCTCGGGCATGTGCGCCATTACTCAGGGCTCTAAGGGGAGAAAGAAAACAACCCCAGGCTGTCTTCTAACCTAAAGCATGTTTCCTAAGTCCTTGCGCTCTCAGTCTAGACTGAAAACAAACAAAACAGACTCCTCTTGAAGCTCTCAGATCTCATACCTTGCAATTCTGGCTTTTGAATTCCACGCCAAGCTTCCTTTCCCACACCCAAGGCCCTCGCGCTGGGGATTACAATGCCCGTTTGTGTGTGCTAGGTGATTGTTCCTTCCACATCAGCGGCCTTGGGAGGATGACCTAAGGCCCCTTTCTCCTGTCCCTGTGTCCTCTACCCAGCACTGTAACTACATCTACAATCTGCAATTTGCTGGTTCTTGTACAAGATAACTGACTGGTGCTGTGAGGTGGTCTTTTAGGCAGCTGGGGGGATCTCCATAATGAGGTACTTACTGACTGTGTCATTTAGTTTCATGGTTAATTTTCTTTGGAGGGACAATATGTGCTTTGAAGGACAGAGAAAGAATACATGTCATTTGAGAAGGCGTTCCATATCTCCGATTAAGGACTTTAATCTATTGTGGGTCAAGGTCTGATGGCTTCTGATGGTCAACTGGCCCTCAATGGGAAAGTTAACTAAAAAAAGTAAAGAAACCAACAGACAATCCCCTAAACTAGTTTTTCTGACTTTGAAAATATTTGTCTTTTCAAGTTATTTTCTTTAAATGGGATTTATTTCTGAGATTAAAAAAAACTACCATGACCTTTTCTGATAGATGTGTTCACTCTTATTACTTGTTTGTGCTCTCTCTTTGTTGTCTTTATAATAGGATTAATTTTGAACAGTAACTTTACTGTATTCTGATGCTACATTTTGAATAAATTGCTGCCTTTCCAAATGGGCTGGGGAGGTTTGTGTTTGTCCCCTGTTGCCTTTAGATATAGTGGGTGCTCATTTCAGTCAGTATTTCAGATAATAAGTCACTTGAGAAAAGAGCATTACTCCAATTGAACACTTGTCTATGCACACTTCTTGGTCATTTAATAAATAGTTTTAAATAGTATTAACTCTGCATTTTGCTGTCAAGTCTCTGAAGTTACGAGCTGGTTAAGTTATACCAGAGGCTTAGGTCACTAGGTGTTCACACAGTTTGGTCATTTTCCTGCTTCAGGGTCTCAAACCTGACTTCCTTTAATAAGCAGGAAGGATTAAACCTGGCTTTGCACACTGGATTATTCCTTTAGAGAAATCATCTATACCTCAATTACAATTCAACTTTTTCATTTATAAAGAACAACAAAAAAAGAGCTGTTTTACAATTTAGAAATTTCCCCTAAAATGGGAATTTCCAATGAAAGTCATTAAGTTGGTGAGTGACAGTGAGTGAATGACTGATGAGGTCATACTTTCATGTTATGGTCTGCTACAAACACCGTTGAGTGGCAACAAATTAGAATATAAAAGTTAGAGAAGGTCTGGTTTCTGTTTAAAGATCTTTTTTTGCTTGTTAAAAGCGCTCCCAAACCACTAAACATCAGACCAAAAAAAAGGCATAGTTTGGTAATTTAAGCTACTTTTCCATTAATTAAACTTTGCATTTAGGGGATTGTTTCTCTTTTTTCCCAGAAGGAAACCTCTTGCTTGAGGCAGCTTCAGCAATCTAACCACACTTTTGGAGCATGTAGAGCAAATAAGAGGCAATCATTTGTTGGTCATAAAGATAAGCCAAGGAATGGGATGACTTGTAGGTCAGGTCACCTGACAGAAACTTTGGACTGATCCTTTCCTGGTTCAAGAGTTCAGCCATGAGACCTACTTTCCCTATCAGCTGGCTCAGGCTGATAAGGTCCTGAAGCAAATTTTCTTTATGAGCTTTTATTTGGCTGTCCTTGTGACATAAGGGTTGGGGTGGATTAGTCTGGACTGAGTTACTTCTTGTTGGTTTATTTTTCTTTTTAATAAATCACTGATTGGATAGAGTAAATGGAATTTAATTAGACACTTTTCATCAAATTCTTAATGCATAGTACAGAGTCTTTATCCCCAACAGGTTCCCTATACGTACTAATTGGAGGAATAACTATAAACTTAGCCTTAGATCGGGGACTTGCCAAGAATAACTATGATTCAGTAGAATAATTATAAAAGAGCAAGTATTGTATGCCCATCAAGTGGAATAGATGCAGGTAATAGAATGAGGGTGAGATGAAGGATATTTGAATTATCTGAAATTGCATATGAGATGTGACCAGCTATTGGAATTAGTTGAGACTGTCTTCCCAGGAATTCACCCCAACAGGAGTCCATTCAGAGGTATTACCCAAAAGGTGGTGTTTTAGACCTGTACTCTAGGGAAGCTTCAATGGATTCTCTTATGTTCCTTTGAAAGGAACTGAGTTCTAGACCTCCCATACCTAATCTCACTCCTTTCTCCTCTACTCTCATCCACATCCCATTTTCCCTTTTATTTGGCCTAGTGGACACCAACAATAGGATGTTTTCTGCAGCGTCCATCCTAAATTGTGTTCCAGTCTTGATTCTGCCATAAACTCACTGTTGACCCTGAAGAAATTGACTAACCTCCCTGAGCTTTAGCTTCTTTAGCTGTAAAATAAATAATTGAATGAGATCATGGTCAAGGTGTTTTACTAATTCTATGATTCTGATATTCAGTTATTTCAGATCCTAGTTAGAATAGTTTTAAGTCAATACTGATCCACTGTTTATTATTTTTCTCTACTAAGATATGGATTGTAGGAAAAATGGAAATTCCCATGGCCAGGATCTTCACCTGACCCTCATCTACTTGATGATGTAATTGACCTACTGCTAGGCCAATGCTGACATACTCATTGGCAATGAGTCATTATTGTCAATGTTACTATATAAAGAGCTCCACCTAGTGTGATGTGCAAAGATGAAGATGGATTGTGAATGCCCCAGAGGCAGATGTGATTCCAGCACTTGACCTGCCACTATGAGAGTAAAGCTTGGTATAAACCCTTTTACCTCTAAGGTTCCATTGTTGTTATTTGGTCTCACTGAATCCAGAGTGAACTTGCCTGGGGGCAATCCCCATCAAGCAAAACAATTGACATAGTTGGCAGGATTCACTGCAGACCAAAAAAAAAACCCAGAATAAGATGCCCTTGTGGGAAGGGTACTTCAGCGAGCTGCCCTATGGATAGGGAGACACTCAGGTATCCCTCAGTGGGCATGTGGTCTGAGGTGGCTTGCCTCCTAGAGGATTGGGTCCCTCCCCAGGACTGGGGAGAAGTGGAAGTGATGCCTGAGGCAGTAGAGGAGGTGCTCTGCAGAATAGGGAGGTACTTGGAGAAACAGTGTCCACATGGCAGTGGGAACCTTGGGTTGGCTATTTCTAATAGTGTTAAGAAAGGCCATAAAGGAGAAGAATGTGCTTCTGTGAGAAGCTCAAGAAGAGGTAAAGATCATGAAGGAAGAAAAAAATTCATTGATGATTGAGATGGTGTCACTGTGAGGTGTTATGGAGATGGTAAAGGATGTAATGGTAACACAAGAAGAGAGCACAAGAACACAGTTTGCGAGGTGGTGCAGAGGAAGTAAAAGATTTGTTGTAGACTGAGATAGTGTTGCTGTGAGGTACTGTGGAAAAGATAAAGGATGTAACAGAGGAGGCAGTCTGTGGAACAAGAATGCTGCCATCAGCCCCAGAAATGGTGGAGGAGTCAGGCGAGAACAAGGCGGTAGAGGAGGTGTCAGAGGCACCAACCTCTCCTCTATTGAAATCCCTTAGTTGTAGTCAAGAAAATAAAGATGCAAAAACCGTGGGTTCCTCTGAGAGAGGTATAGCCACCTTCCCAGGTCACAGAGCACTCTGTGTTCCACCCCTATACACAGGTGAAGCTGATGGATTTGGGCTCCCAGTTTTGGCAGAAGCCCTTGGAGTCCATATTGGCCTGGCTCCTGCACCTTTGGGATGTAGGGGTGGATGGGATCATTTTGTCTGGATCAGAGATGGGAAAGCTGGCTTCCTTGACAACTCATCGTGTCTTGCAGCAGCAACTGCAGAATGTGCACTGGCCCCCAGGGTAATGGCCGGACTTCACCCTTGCTAGATGGCAGATGTATACTGAGCTCCAACAGGTATTATGGGAGTTAGGCATGAAAATGCCATTTATAACCCAGTAAATTATGACCCAGACGAGGAGCTATTTATAGCAGTGATGAGGGATACAGTGCTGCAAACAGTTCCCTCATCCCTTTTGGGCCCTTAGTTGCCATTCTTGCCCTCACCTAGGGCAGCCCATAAATGCAGTTACCTGTACCATGGCAGATTTGGGGGAGGCAGAAGCAATGCAGGCAAGGAGAGGAGTATGGTCTGCTACATAATTCCCCAGTGTGGCAAGTAAAAATGCTCCTGGCTTATGACTATGCTTTAAAGAGAACTGAAGGTCTCTTTCAGAGTGAGTAAAGTCATACCCACTCTGCATGATGCTGTCCTCTCTATTGCAGGCGTTATGGATACCCTCAGTCATGAACTAGGTACATATCATTATGTTATAGATTTTGCTAATGCCTTCTTTTCCATTGACATAGAACAGGAAAGTCAGGAACAATTCGCCTTCATGTGGGAAGGATAGCAATGGACTTACACTGTCCTCCCACAGGGATACCTCCACAGCCCCACCATCTGTCATGGACTTGTAGCCCAGGACTTGGCAGCGTGTGAGAAACCACCAATGGTGTGGCTGTACCATTATACTGATGATGTCATGCTCACATCTGCTGTGCTTTTGGATCTAGAAGGTGCGGCACCTAAACTACTGCAACATCTACAGGAGAACGGATGGGCTGTGAATAGCACCAAGGTTCAGGGACCTGCTTTTTCAGTCAGATTCTTGGGGATCATCTGGTCGCATAAGACTAAAGTTATCCCAGAAGCAGTCATAGGTAAAGTCCAGGCCTTCCCTACCCCTACAACTGTGGCATTGGTTTTTGGGTCTTTTAGACTATGGAGAGTGTTTATCCTGAATTTGGCATAAATTCTGAAGGTCTTATACTTTTTGGTATGAAAGGGTGTCAGGTGGGACTGGGATGAGACATGTACATCTGCTTTTACTTCTTCAAAGTGGGCAGTCAAGGTGATATCTCATTGTGGTTTTAATCTGCATTTCTCTGATGATTAGTGATGTGGAGCATCTTTTCATGTGCCTGTTGGCCATCTGAATTTCTTCTTTGGAGAAGTGTCTATTCATGTCCTCTGCCCATTTCTTAATTGGATTATTTGCTTTCTGTTTGTTAAGGTGCATGAGTTCTTTATATATTTTGGATGTCAACCCTTTATCAGATACGTTTTTTATGAATATATTCTCCCATACTGTAGGATGTCTTTTGTTCTACTGATGGTGTCCTTTGCTGTACAGAAGCTTTTCAGCTTGATATAGTCCCACTTGTTCATTTTTGCTTTTGTTTCCCTTGCCCGGGGAGATATGTTCATGAAGAAGTTGCTCATGTTTATGTCCAAGAGATTTTTGCCTATGTTTTTTTCTAAGAGTTTTATGGTTTCATGTCTTACATTCAAGTCTTTGATCCACCTTGAGTTTACCTTTGTGAGGATGGCCAACATCCAAAACACAAACAACAACAAATGTTGGCGAGGATGTGGAGAAAAGGGAACCCTCCTACACTGCTGGTGGGAATGCAAATTAGTTCAACCATTGTGGAAAGCAGTATGGAGGTTCCTCAAAAGACTCAAAATGGAAATACCATTTGACCCAGGAATTCCACTCCTAGGAATTTACCCTAAGAATGCAGCAGCCCAATTTGAAAAAGACAGATGCACCCCTATGTTTATTGCAGCACTATTTACAATAGCCAAGAAATGGAAGCAACCTAAGTGTCCATCAGTAGATGAATGGATAAAGAAGATGTGGTACATATACACAATGGAATATTATTCAGCCATAAGAAGAAAACAAATCCTACCATTTGCAACAACATGGATGGAGCTAGAGGGTATTATGCTCAGTGAAATAAGCCAAGCCGAAAAAGACAAGTATCAAATGATTTCACTCATATGTGGAGTATAAGAACAAAGAAAAAAACTGAAGGAACAAAACAGCAGCAGACTCACAGAACCCAAGAACGGACTAATAGTTACCAAAGGGAAAGGGACTGGGGAAAATGGGCGGGAAGGGAGGGATAAGAGGGAAAAAGGGGCATTACGATTAGCAAATGTAATGTTGGGGGGGCACGGGGAGGGCAGTACAACTCAGAGAAGACAAGTAGTGATTCTATAGCATCTCACTACGCTGATGGACAGTGACTGTAATGGGGTTGGTGGGGGGGACCTGATGAAGGGGTAGTTTAATAATTGTAATATTGCACATGTAATTGTAAATTAATGATAATAAAATAAATTATATTAAAAAAAAAAAGTGGGCAGTCAAGGCCTTGCAGGCCTAGAGTGTGATAGACCCATCAAGGCCCTGTGAGCTGGATGTTCATGTGACAGAAGACAGTTATGGCTGGGCTCTCTGGCAGTGGCTTGAATGAACTCTCCAGCCTATTGGATTTGGGTTGCAACTCTGGAAAGGAGCAGAGGTATGATATACCTTAATAGAGAAACAATTGGCTGCCATGTACCATGCCTGCTGGCTACAGAACCCATCACTGGAATGGCCCCGATAAAGGTAATAACCACTTATCCCATCACAAGGTGGGTATGAGACTGGACCCAAAGCCACAGAGCAGCGTGGCACAGATTCCAACACTGGCCAAGTGGGGTGCATACCTATAGCAGTGTAGCACCCTCTCTACCAGTCCTTTGAAGGGAAAACTCCAATGCTTACTGGGGCCAATGACATATACCAGTAGAAAGTAGGAAGAACTTGCTTTGGAGCCATTAGTAGCAGAGAGCCATTATCAGAAGGGAAGAGCCTCTATACCCTATACAGGTGGCTCTAGCAGTGGGCAGCCCCGAAAATGGAGGGCCATAGCTTTCCATCCTAAGACTGAGACAATATGGATGGAGGATGGAGAGGGGAAGAACAGTCAATGGCATAGCTGCGGGCAGTGTGGCTTGTGATCACCCAGGAACCCTCTCCACTAGTTGTCTGCACTGACAGCTGGGCTGCCTATTGAGGCCTGACTCTGTGGCCACCGACATGGTACCATGCCAGCTGGTTGGTTGGTCAGCACTCCCTTTGTGGGCAAGGATTGTGGCAAGACTTATGGGCCTTGGTCAAACTAAAACAGTTACAGTATAGCATGTGACAAGCCATTTACCACTGGCATCTCCAGGAAATGATGAAGCATGTGAATTGACCCAGGTATGGCTAGAAGGAAAGTCTGCCTCTGATTTGGCCCAATGGTTACATCAACATTTATTGCATGTGGGGCAAAAGACAGCATGGGCTGTAGCCTGTTGGTGGAGCCTGTCTTTAACCTTTGAAGAAGTCAGCAGGCCTTGGCAAGAGTGCACTGTATGCTCTTAAAAGGGACTTACACCAAGTCCCACAGCAACCTGGGATGATAGCTAAGGGGCTGATAACCCTCATCAGGTGGCAGATAGACTATAATGGGCCTCTGCCCATGTCAGAAGAGTATTGATATGTCATGACTGGTGTGGACACAGCTACTGGACTTCTGGTTGCTTTTCCTTCATGTTGCACAGGCCGGCAAATGACCAGAAGAGGCCTGGAGCATCTCTTCACAACCTATGGCCAACTGCAGGTAAATGAGAATGGTCAAGACACCCACTTTACTGGACATGCACTACAAGAATGGGTGCAACAATTAAGGGTAAAGTGGGAGTTTCATATACCATATAATCCTACCAGGCAGGCATTATAGAGAGGTACAATGGTTTGTTAAAATCTGGTCTGAAGTCAGACACCACTTGTCTATGGTGATGATCAGTCTGCTTATAGACAGTGCTATGGCGTTTGAATGAGAAGCCCTGGAAGGGGGCATTGAGCCCTGTAGACATGCGAACACCCATTGCTTCCTCCCCTGTACAACTGCAAATACAAACCTATGAGGAATCTTTGAAGCTGGGGTTCAGCCACCAGAATAATATCTTGCTGCCAGCACTGACTGCCATAAACCCTGGAGACTTCGTTCAATGGAACGAAGTGTCCTTGGACATTTTAATACATGGACCAGTGATGGCTGGCCCTCACAGCACCATGGGGACAAGACCTGGAGGCTGGTCTCCTATGCATTCCTGGCTTAATGGCAGAGTGGCACTCACAGATCATGGTAGTATACCCTAAATGGCCAGGATATAAGAGCATCTTACTAAGGAGTTTTGTTTTATATTTATGGCCACTGCATGTACCTCCAGTAGCACTATACATAGATCCCTCAGTAACCCTCACAGGGAGAGGAGTAAAGGTATGGTATACCAGACCTGGACAGGACCTCTTTCCTGCCATGGTCTATCACAGGCCCACTTTCTTGCATACATCCTACCTGATGGACAAGATTTGCCTATGTTGGTGTCATTAGAACATGTGTCTTATTGTCTTTAAGGTTAATCTCTTCTAATGTCTTTGTGGATTGGGCACACACTCTAGCAAAAAACTGCTGCTTGCTGGGTGTACATGGAACTCTTTACCAGTTCTGCTACTAGCTTTCTGTGGAAAGTGCAAGTCATGAACTCATCTGAGTAGAAGTGGTTTGAATACAGCTGGAATGACCATTTGGTGGCAAATGATCTCCCCAGGCTTGAGGATGACTACTATTATCATAATTTTTGTTGTTATCAGCCCTCAGGCTTGAGGATGACTAGTATTATTATAATTTTTGTTGTTACAATGCTCCAGCTTTCTCACACAGGGATCATTGTGGATGATTGAGTCTGTGTAGATTGTGAGGCGTGAATCCTGGAGGGGTGGAGTGTAGGGAAAATAGAAGTCCCTATGGCCAGGATGCTCACCTGACCCTAAACTGCTTGATGTAGTTGGCCTACTGCTAGGCTAATGCTTATACACCCATTGACAATGAGCTGTTATTGTCGGTATAACTATATAAACAACTCCGCCCAGCATCATGTGTGGAGACAGAGATGGAGATGGATAGTGAATGTCCCAGAGGCAGACATGATTCTAGCACTTGACCTGCCTCCATGAGAATAAAGCTTGGTATAAACCCTTTTACCCCTAATGTTCCATTGTTGTTATCTGGTGTCACCAAATCCAGAGTGAACTTGCCTGGGGGCCATCCGCCTCAGGTGAGACACAGATATTAGCCATTTTTGTCTTGAAAGGTTGGGCTTAATTCTGATATCAGGTAGCTGAATTGAATACCTTGTATTCATCAATATGGATGTCTACCGGGTGCCTGATGTTTAACCAAGTAGAATTCTTGTCTGTGGATGAGAATTTCTTTTCTGATGCTATCCCTTGGGTGAGTGAAGGTTGAAACCCCTCAAATTCTATTCTCTAATAGAACTGTGCTTTTAACATAGATTTTCAGGCCTCTTGGAATACACTAGTGTAAGGGGTACAAATATCTGCTGGGTCATAACATTAATATTATGGCTCATCTCATTTTTATTGAGAGCTTACTATATGCTAAAGTTTACTGTTGATAAATATCTACAATCTTTAATTTTCTCAAAATGTGGTAGTTACTATAATTATTAATTTTAATTTTTAATTATCACATTTAAGTGTACTAAATATATATGCTCTGTTTATAGAAGAATTAGACAGCAAACACCTATACACACCTCTCTGTTTAAGAAATACTTTATCAGTCCTTAGATGTTCCTGTGTGCCCCTTCCAGCCACATTCCCCTCTTAGTTCTTGAAGTAACCACTATCCTAAATTTTTGTAAACCATTACCCTGTTTTTCTTAGTTTTTACCATCTCTTTAAATATCCCTTGATAATCCATGGTTTAGTTGTACTTGTTTCTGAACTTGATGTAATTGGAAATCCGACAGTATGAATTTTTCCAGAACTTCTAGTTTCTCAATATTTTATTTTTAGATTTCTCATTGATGTGTACATCTGTAGTCTATTTATTGCTAAATAATATTGCTTTGGATGATTTTGCTACAATTCATTCTACTGTTGGTGAATATTTGGGTTGTTTTTATTTTATTTTTTGTTGTTATTTACAATGTGGCCTTGAATATTCATCTATATACCTGGTGTAAGTACCTGCATGTGTATATATTATATTAGTGTATGTATCTGTCTGTCTATCTTAAGATGCACTAGAATGCCAAGGCCCAGAGACACCAAACAACTTGTTTAAGATCAAAGTGGTGAGGCCCCAGGTCTGAACCCAGAAATTTGTTGCCAGGGTTTGCATGCTTAGCCACAACACTCCATAGAGCCCCATTTTAGAGAGAAGGTCTTGGAGAATTTAAAATAATTTTCCCAAAGAGAGGGGATTCAACAAAGGTCAGTCTGACTAATGTCTTTCATTATTTGTTTATCATCCAAAGCACATATTGTTATTCTGTTTGTGAAACATTAACCAAACACAAGAGAATGAGATTGTATTTGGCCTGCTTATCTCTCCCTTACAAGTGCTCAGATGTTAAAATGTAAAAATTGTAGATTCCATATTATCCATACATATTACTATTAAAATCATTATAGCATTTTCCCCTTGAGAATATGAATAGAAGTGAAAAGTAACACAGGTGTTCACAGTGGAATATATTGTGTGGTGTGCTCTGTCTCTGCCTGTGAAATCTCTTTAGCAGTATGTAACACTTGTAAACACTTGATTTTAGTGTTAAAAATATTCAGAAGAAGTTAACTAGAAAAGTGAGACAAGTCCCTGATAGGAGTGTCTGATGTGACCCTGACAGATTATAGGCTGCTATAATCAAGACAGCATTAATAACTTAAAAGATTTTACAGGTGCAAAGAATTTGGGAAGGAGTATTTGGTGTGGTGAGCAAAACCAAGTGAATGTGGCAGCTGGTGTTAGAGCCCCAGTTTTGACATGAAAGGAATCAAAATGTAAGCCCTGCTGAATCACCAATTCTTGGAGACACTTGAATCAGTTTCTTGGCCAGAAGCTTTTCCCACTACACAGTGATAAATATTTTCAAGGGAAGATGAAATAGAATTTATCTATTGTATGAGCCACATCTCTGTTGGGGCAAGTGGCTGAACCCATCTTGAACTAGTTTAGGTAGAATGAGAGATGCTTGTTCATGGAATGTCTTGCAGAGCTGAACGATCAAGTCATGGGAAGTATAGGGATGCAGAAGGACTTCCAGAAAAACTGAAACAAGGGGTCAGACACAATTAGGGATCTCTCTCTCTCTAGCTCTTGCTTCTGCTTCTCTCTCTGCATTGGCTCCCTTGTCTTTCACTACAGATGGGCTTCTTCTAGATGGCAAGAAACACTGCTGTCAACATTTCCCGAGTTCTGCATCCTACAACTTCTACTGCTGGTGATGGATTAACTGTCCCTAGTGAAATGTTACAGATTACCAGGGGAGGGTCTGGTTGTCTCAGCTTGGAGATTTGGTCCATCTTTACACCAATTTACTGTTCTCAGAGGAGGGGGAGGATGGGGTCACATACGAACATGGACATTTTCTCAGAACCACTTGGTCTGGCCAGGGGACGAGGATTCCCGAAAGAGTGGGAGTAACGTTTACAGAAGGAGGTGTAATGGACAGATGAAATATCAGTGCTTCACGGTACTGTTCGGACAGTCCTCATGACGCTTCTCGGTATTATAGAGTTTTAAACTGTTCTCAAACTATGACAGCAAAATCAATTTTATGTTTTCATCTTGGATTATTTTATTTATAATTTACCTGAAATATTTTCAAATAAACTATTAATATTAGGACATGAGAGTTCCAACTGCCTGAAAATGAGTTCAAACCCATAGGCTCAAAACCAACGGAAATGAGGTCAGGCCTAAAATAAATCTAAGAAAGTTAAAATTCTAATAAAAATTAAAGTAGCAGAACTGGAAGGTTAGAACTGCACTTCTTCAGTTTACTGTTGGTCATTTCTATGTGCACTGATTAAGAGTAAGGGTGGTGGTGTGAAAATAGTGATGGAATCAGAAAACCCATATTTTAAGTTTCTATTGATCTGTGACAAATCACCATAAATTTAGTGGCTCAAAATAGTGCCCATTTCGTATCTCACAGTTCCTGTGGGTCAGGAGTCTGGGGACAGTGTGGTTCAGCTGGGTTCTTTGCTTAGAGTCTCACAAGGTCAAAAGCATGGTATCTGCTGGGGCTGCAGTTCCCATCTGGAGCTGGGTCCCCTGCCAAGCTCACAGGTTGTGGTAGAATTCAGTTCCTTCTCAGGCCTTCCTCATGACCCCTTCCATCTTCAGGGCAACAAAAGCATATCTCATGCTTTGAATCTCTCTGACTTCCCCTGCTGCTACATCTGTCTTTGGCTCTTCTTTTTCCTTTCTACCACCTGCTGAAAAGGCTTTTAAGAGCTTCTGAGATAGATAAGTCCAACCTGGATAGTCTTTTTTTAAGGTGAGCTCTGCCATATGCCATAGCACTGTCATGGGAATGAGTAATGTCTCATCACACTCACACATTGCAGGGATTAGGGCGCGGAACCTTAGGAGTCATTCCTAGAAATTCTGTCTACTACAACCTGGTTTCTGAGCTGGGCTTTACCACAGATTGGCTATTTAACTCCCCTGGGCCTCAGCTTTTAGTTCTGTTATACAAACTTTATTGTATCTCGCTGGGGATACAAAGTTCCACATACTTGGAATACAAAAACGTAAGTTATTGCTTTTATAATAAATGCAGTCCTATGGGCAAATGATTAACTTTCTGATTTACTTTGTTGAATTATGCAAAATCTTGTCATTACAAAAACTGCCAGCAAGACACCATAAAGCCCCCAAAAGTAAAAATTATAGAGTTCTCTTAAAAGAACTGTGTAGAGTCCAAATAAAAATATATAGAGTCATCTTAAAGGCTCCAGCCCACATATATCAAAAAAACTCTCCATGTTACCAAAAAAAATGAAATCTCTTCAGGTTCTTGAATTGGCCCTTGGACCTAATGTCGCTTCAGATGTGCAAATGAATAACTTTAGGCCCTTATTTCTCTCACCTCCATCCCCAGCATCACAACTACTTTAGTCATGACCTAGCTATTCTCAGAAAGTTCCCTCTTAAATATGGTCTAACTTATTTTATGATCACCCATTACTTTTAGTATTGGATCATATTATCCTAAATGCATTAAGTGGCCTAATTCTTCCTGTCCCTCAACTAGATCCCTATTTGGATTAATATGTCAATTCATGTCCTCTGAGAAACAGATGCTAAAGTGGGATTGGACATGCAGGAGATTTGTTGAGAAAACCTTGTGAGAGACAGTGGAGACGGTGCAGGAGGAGGCCAGGAGGGCTGGCAGATCGCTGTGTAGGACAGGTCCCTGTGAAGGAGAGAGGGAAGGAAGGCAAGGAAGAAAGGCTTTAAGATTTAAATTTCTGAGGACACTCGGGCAAGGCTAATTGGGGGTCCTCAAGCTGAAGTTGAAGACTTCATACAAAGGTTCTGCCTCTTCCAGGAATGGGCCTGCCTTAGTAGCCCGGCTGGGCTTAGTCATGGCTGGGTGTGGCCACAGAAAACAAGGCCTGAGAACAAATGGATTTCAGAGGGCAGCAGTTGGGAGCATTGGTCTACTGTGCTTCCCGCAGTGACCACAATAATTACTCTGCCAGAAATATGTTTTTTGGTACATTCATGGGATAATGGTCTTCTCTTTCATGTCTTCAAGTGCCAGGTCATTGAAAGAGCTGATTTTTCAGATTCATGTGGCATCTCTGACTGAATACTTTCCACTCATCACTTTTTATTTTATTAAAAAAAAACTTTTACTAATTAACACAACTCACCCTTACTATCCTGGGTGCTTCTTCTGTCTTCTCCCTATAAATATTATTATTGTAATGTACATACAATGGCCTGGATCTTGAGCCTCAGTCCTCAATGAGCAATCATAGAGTGATTACTGACTCCTAACTGCAGAAGTATATCAGACAAAAGCAACTTCATTACTATGAATCAGGGTTTGGACCCCAAATGCTTCTGTGATTTCCATAATGGATGAACTGGACAACTGATTGGAGTCAATGGGACTCTTTTCCCTTGGTAACTTGAAGTTGGACAGGAAGAAGATTTATATCATGTTACCTGTAACTTCTTTAGTTTGGTTCCTGCTCTTCCTTTTAAGTGGAGAGAAAATGTCCTTTAGAGTGACCATATAGTATACTGATGACAAGGGAGAACTGTTAATGTTGCAGGACAACAGAGAAAATTGAGTTATATTGTCACTCTCGGGTCTCTCCTCCTGGGAATGAGAACTTGCACCCCTTACCTCACCAAGCACATGGAAAGAGAACAGTGGAATTATTTAAAAGAGGTATCTGAAAAAAGAGTGATGCAGAAAGAGAGAACTTGTAGCTTTTTTTTTCTTTCTTAAAACCTGACACCCCCTCGGACTCTTGGTTCACTTGGTGTCTTTATGCCAGAGCTCTTTCTCCCTGGGCTGAAGACTGGGGCAAGTGGCTGGGGCAGCAAGGTGTGGGTGGGCACCGTGCTCCCTCAGGGCTCCTCCAGAATCATTTCTACATGATTATCACCATGGATCATATGTGCTTGGGGATTCTTGGTGGATAAAATTTTTTTATATTAAATCAAACCCAGATATATAAGGGATTAGAATGCAAAATTAATCTGGATTTAAAAAGCAAATCCTGAGACTTCGGAGTTACATTGTCCTTAGGGGCTACTTTATACTCCTGTTTAGGTCCCCCTCTAAAGCTGTTAGAGCTTCTTGGAAAAGTTTAAAAAGAAATACCGAAGAAATTAGAGTGTGTCCTCAACATTCTTTTAGCTCTGTTATCTCTTTCCAAAATTGGCTCAAATGACATTGGACATTACCAGCTTCTTGCTGTTTTGATGGCCATGTGAGGGTTTCATTGTAATTGATGACTCAGACTAGATTGCCCAGTGTGTACTGAGACTCAGGGCAGCTGGAACTCCCCATGATAGATGGTCATGAGCTTTCAGGAGGGGTGGCGAGGAGCTAAGAAGTATTCCGTCAACAGTATTGATTGAGTGCCTCCTGAGTAATGGGAGCTGTCCCAGAACCCGTGAGGCAACAACGAACAGGAGAGGTAAAGGCCTCTGGTGGAGCATGACAGAGAATTAATATTGACCAAAACTAACAAATAAGGAAAGAAATTAAAGCATCCCAGTAATGCCTTGACTGCTGGGATGAATATAAAGAAGGAAAAGGGTTATAGCCTGCGTGGTGTGGAGACAGTGATGGCTTCTCTGAGTAAGTGATGTTTGAGCCTAGAGTAAGAAGGAGGCAGTGAGATGAAAATGAGCAAAGAATGTTCTAGGAAATTACAAAACTAGTGCAAAGGACCTGAGACACTTGCCCTTTGGAGGAGCAGAGGGAGAGCCAGTGTGTGGACCACAGTGGATGAGACAACTGATTGAAGAGAAGGGCAGGGGTAGGCCATATAGGGCTCTGTAGATCATAGGAAGGAGTTTGGTTAATATTCTATAGTGAGAAGTTACTGGAGGTCTTCAGCTGGGAATGCCATCACTTCCAGATTTAGCCAAAGAGGAAAATAATAAAATCATGTGTTCCTGAATAACTTGGCTAAGAAGGATGCTATGGCTATGGATATTCATGAAAAGGAAGAAGAGCATGGAGGAAGGGCTTCAAGTAAAATTGACCTCACTTAAATATGAGAGGAGGATGAAATGGTAGCTGGGAGTGTTAAAACAAGGTAAGGATAATGAATAAATAATGAATAAAGGTTAAATGTTATTATGAAGAAAAATGTTATGTATGTTATATATTCCAGAAGGAATTCCCATTCAAAATAATTGAAAAAAATCTTGGATGTTTGCAACAATAAACTTTTTCAGACACAGGAAATTCACACATCTAGAACTTGATTTCTAAAGAGCTCAGCCTTCATTGTATGTAATGTGCTATGAAATTTTGTTTGTTTATAATTTAATCTACTTGACTCAGAAATCACAGGGAAGTTTAAGAAATATGAATAACATTTAAAATTGCTGCTTAGGGAGATTCAGAGTCAAGAGTATAAGCACAGTGTTTCTTTGATGTGATAACCCCTCCTGCCCAAAGCATTTAAATGATGGGGGCGGGGAGTGGGGCCAGGAAGTGTCTACCTGAAATGGAAAACACTGCAATCACGTTTGCAAGGGAAGAGAAGAGAAACAGGAAGAACAAAAACAAAAATCACCAACTCACTTGGAGGCTCATGAAAGCAGAGAAGAGTTTGCACATCTCAGACCAGTGTGCCTTGGCATATGAATCACGTAACAGGAAAAAACAGAGACTGACTCAGCTTGAGCGAGCTCTTTCTGTCCCTGCTGAGGTCCTCGCTTGGTGTGGCCCCTGCCACTCTCCTTGGACCTTGCTTCCCTCCTTCTTTCCTCACTGCAGAGAAACAGGAAGGGGTGTTTATTAGTAAGACTGACTGGGATCACACCCAAGGTAATATCAGATCTCTCCCTCTCCTGGGTTTGGAAAGAGGTTCAGGGATCAAGGACAAGCTCCCGCTTAGAGTGAGAGGCAAGACCAGACCTCAGAAAAATAAACTCACAACCAGCCTTTGGCCCCAGAGTGACTGAGCTCATATCTGTCTGTGCGGGACCTCATCAGCTCCTCTGGGCCCACTGGTGAGCCTTTGTGCCTTGTACGGTGAGACAACTGGAGTCTCAGTGGGAAAAGGAGCTTACCCAAGACTGCAGCCTGAGTAGCGCTTGGAGCCACACCTTCCAACCCACAGGGCCACACCACCTTCCATTCATCGTGCCTGCTTGGCAGGCTTCTTTGACACAGGGTTGCTTTGCCTGGGGCAGTGGGCGGGGGCTCCTTCTAGCTCCTTTGTCACGAGCCATTCTTCCCCCTTTGCCTTTAGTTGTACCTTGTGGCCACCATCAATTAGCTCCTCTAATGGGGTCATCCCTTATGTGACATAGACTGAGCTTCAATAAGCTTGAAAATGGAGAGGGAGACACCCATCCTGTAGCATGTTCCCCACCACACCCCATTCTCATTCTCACTCCCTCTCAACAGGGAGAAAGTAGCCAAAGGAACTGATTGCTCTAAGGGGCATAATGAGCTCAGTGGGTGTTACCCAGTCTGAAAAATCTTAGCAATGTCAATAAGCCACTTGAGACAACAAGGCACCTGTTGTTCTGTCCTCATTCCTTATCAGTCCTTGGCTTTGGGAAGAGAAGACTTCTGGAAGGAGAAGGACCTTTGTGGAATAGAAAGGAGGGGAAAGTCTGTAATCTCTAGACTCTGAAACACATCACAGGCTTTGAAACAAAGCCTAGATTCCATAGGCTGACAGTTTCCCCTTACCTTTCCTTTCTTATGGCTATGCAGCTCATTGTGAAAGACTTGGAATAAAAGTAATAGAATAAAATGTAAACCCTTGAGTATATTAACCACAGGTTAGCTCCAATCATACCAAAAATTCTCCATGTAGTTCTAACTCATGTGGTTTGTAATCCAGGAGGTACGTGAGGTGATCCTACTGAGGAAATTCATGTGATCATGGTGGTGTCAGCTTTCTTAGTGTATATAAATTGTGTTCATTTTCGTCATACCAATTGCTTGGAACAGGGTTGTCTAAATGGATTGGAAAATCTCATAGAAACTATTAAGTAAACAGTTCCTGGTTAGAGGCACACACCTTTTCCAGAGGCAATCAGAAACTTACTTTGAGAAAGCATGGGTATTGGAAGCTTCTGGGATTTGAATCCTCACACTACCATTGCTTTGACCTATGACAATGGGACATTTTACATAACATTCTGTGCCTCAGTTACCTCATTAAATATGGGTATAACAACTGTGCCTACCTCATCGTATCATGAGGCCCAAGTGCAATAATGTATGCTGTCATCTGCCTCGTGTCTAGTAACTGGCTATTAAAATGACAATGAAGATAATGTAGGTGTATCTTAATGTGTAACTGTAATTTTGCTTACTCAAGGCCAAATGTTCTAATTTAATGGAGTTTGCCAAACACCTTGAAATCTTTGGGATTTTAAGACCATGGCTTCATTGCTCCCTCATTTTTATGCTACTTCCTTTGAACAGGCAAGCAGGTTGCAATCGACTGACTTAAGACTTGTCAGTAATACATATTATGCTGATGTCACCCTCTTGTGCCCTCAGGGCTATCATCTATCAAATCAGGCGAGCAAAGAAGTGTGTTGGTGGGAAATAAATGAGGAAGAACAAGGACAAAAAAAGTGTCATGAGCTTATTCACCGACAATATTTATTATATGGAAAGGTGATTGTTCTTCAGATGTGTTTGTTCTGTTATACTGTAAATCTGGGAGAAATTTCATCGCTCAATAGCTGTCTTGATCACTTACCAGGTGGACTTTCTAGGTATAGCTGTTTCAGGTGCCTCTGAAATACAGTGACATTTTTGCTTTAAGGCTTGCAGGGTGCATGCCTGACTGGGTCAGTCATGATTGAAAGATATCGCCATCTATAGGCCAGTTGATCATAATAAAATAAATTCTTATGTTCTTGGTAACATTTATCAAGCAGAGCTCTCCAGTGGGCTTGAGATTTAGTAGAGAAGTTAAGATGATAGTCAACATCCCGGTCCTAGTAGATGCAAACCTCAGTGAGACAGCGTGGAACTTCAGCGGCTGAGCTTGAGCTTTGGGCTCAGTCAGGCTTTTCATCCTGGTTTGAAGTTAGTAGCTGTGTGACCTTGCACTGGTATTGAACCTCTAGAGAAACGGGCAGTAAAACCATGCACCAAGGTTGTTGTGAAGACTTAATGGGATTGACATTATAATGATTTATGTTATAGATGCCCAATAAATATGAATGCTTTCATTTTATTCTTTCCCTGTCTCTTTCTTCCCAATCTCTTAGTGCCATTGGGTGTCTAGCTTTTACAGGCTTAAATTGCTTAAAGATAGCAAGTCAGACACTGGAGGAGGTATAAGCCATTTGAGGACGTCGAAGCTTTCTGCTAATTGGAGGTCAGGGGCCAGACTCAGTATTTATTTATTCGTTGTACCATTTTGGTCAGTGTTCAAGCAAATCAGATTAGCTGAGAGCATGGGAGGTCCTAATGAGTGTTTCCCAATGAACTACTGCATAAGGAAGTGCTTCATAAAACATCAAGGGTCCTAGGGTTGTATGGTATTACACTCACTATTGCCCCTGTTTCTTTTCCTTTTATAGGTTAGGAAACAGACCCAGAAAGACCAAAAGAGAGTTTCCCAAGCGCATATACTGTCATTCTTCTCATCATAGCAGCAAACCTAATGCTTGCCTGATGCCAGCTACTGACTTGGGTGCTTTATGTGTATTATTGGTAACTCATGTCATCTTCATGGTGACTATTATCCCCATCTTACAGATGAAGAAACAAAGTGTGGAGAGATCACACAGCTGACGTGGCTGGGGTCTGAATCTTAGTAGTGTGACTCCAGAGTAATCGTGACTGCTGTGCTCTCCACATACACATTTAAGGAATAAAGCTGGGCTCAAACAATGATTGCAGTTCTCTTTTATGTTTGATTCTTTCTTTTTTCACGTCATAACACATTTTGATTTATTTATTAGTTTTTCAGAATGTTTAAAGAGTAAAACAATGCACATAGAGTGTATTGGTTACATAAAAAGAGGAAGTAGCTGCTAAAGGCAACCAAACCAATTTCAAGATGGCTTTGAGATACTCCTTATGAGGCTGGTGGTGGCAGAGGTGAAGACTGGGTAGGTGGTTTGTTCTAAAAGAAATACAAGACATAACTTTTACAGTCAAGCTGAGGAGGGAGATGGAAACAGAGGACAGTCCAGTAGAAGTTGGAAGAGAAATGAGTTTGTACAAGGAGGTAAGGGTTTCAGGTGAGACATGGGACTGAGGGTGGCCTTGAGGGGTGAGAGAGGTTAAAGAGTTAGCAGGTACTATTGTTAGGATGACCAAGGACCCAGAAATGGATGAAAAAAAAAACCCCCAAACCCCGAAGCATGGAGAAGAAAAGGGTTGGAGAGATATAAAGGCTTACTTTTAAAATTTAGGGCTATAAGGTGATGGAGATATTTGCTTTATTTGTGTGATAGAGGACAGAAGTAGGGCAAATGTATGCAAGTAAAGGGGGGAAGATTTAAAAACAAAATGGAGCAGAACCTTCCAATCTCAACTATAATGACAGCATAAAAACAACAACAGAAAGGACTACTTTTAAAACATGTAGCTCTTGGACACTGCAGATGTGTAAGCAGATGCTGGATTGCTGGCTTGTGTTTTAAAGAGAAACAAAGTGAATTGTAGAACAATAAATATTAAATTATGTTCCCGTTTCATAAAACTTATGTATCATATGCATAAACAAATACACTAAACTCATAAACACTTGCTTGTAAAATCATTTTTTCAGTTCTTTATAAATCCATATTAAATAATTTAGAACAACCTACTATACACGCCCGCACATATATGTATTTTAATTTGGAAAAGCTTAGGCAGGTTAACTATATTTTCTGAGGTCACAACTAAAAGCCAGGATTTGACTCCATCTCTGTCTGACTTAAAGTCTAGTCATTTTTCATAAACCACAGTCCCACATTTTAGGGGATTAAGATGGGAATAGGTAGACAAAACGTGGAGGTGGTAGGTATCAAATACTAAATTTAAGGAGATTAAGAGCTTCTAAAATAGCAAACAGCAGATTTGGGCAGTATGGCTAGAAAGTGACAAAGAGGACAGTTAAGTCAGTTGTAACTGAACTGTGACAAAAGCAGGGCTGTTGGAGACAGAGCAGCTAGGGGGTGGTTGTCCTGGCAAGCAGCAGATGCAGAATCCAGATAGAGTTGTTGCCTCCCTCTCTCTTTAATCTGGAAGCCCTTTATAACAAGCATAAATGTCCCCAAGCCAATATTATACTTATTTCTATCTTTTAAGCTATTTTAATTTTTTAGTAACTTCTTATCCTTTAATAATATTCTTTTGAAACAAAATTTCCTTTCATTTTTCTACATAAGCTAAAAAGTTATACTTGTTACATGGGAGTACAAAAGGTCCCAGCTGTGAAGTCTAGCCATGTTAGGGCCGGAAGTGGTCTTAGCTGAGTTGGAGTTTGACATCATTATTTACACAACAAGTGTGGTCTGCCTCCAAGATAGAGTGAGGTGTTTTACGACTGCAGGCTTTATGAGCTGTAGCTATAAAATAATCAGTCTTTTAAAGCAAACATACCACAACGTCTATATCCAAATGTGGATTGTCCTTCAGAACTGATGTTGGGAAACTTTTAACACATATGGACATAAAACACATTTAAACTTTTCAGTCTTAGTTTCACACACACACTATTTTAAGGTACATTTTTTAAATCAATATCAATTTATTTTAATCAATAAAATCAATAAAGATCAGTTAATTTTAATCAGTAAGAAATGTTTTATCTTGGTTGATAACCAATTTTATTTTCCAGAGGATTGGCTGTGAATGCCTCTGGCTTTGAGGAAAATCAAATCCATCATTAAGACAGAGTGTTACTATTGAAGAGGTAAAAAAATATAATGGGGTGCTGACCCTGAAGACCAGACTCAAAGAAAAGCTGCAAAGATATTTTGAATATTGGCAGTATACTTAGCATGACAGAATGGACTTCCAAGATGCTATTGTTAAAATATTTATTAAATGAAAACTAATCAAATCCACTTCATATCCTAACTTATCTGGGATACTTTTCATGGTACCACTTGGTGCCCAATTCATGGTCACTACCCTACTGTCAGTACTCACATTGGACACACGATCAATAGTTCAAAATCAGCCACACCCAGAGATAAAGAAGATCTATGGTGAATACTGTGTTGGTGAAGGTATGAAAAAGCAGTCACACCTACGTACTTATTGGAGTTGTGTGTGAATTGGAAAAGCTTTTGAAGGATAAGTTGAGAATATCAAAATCAAAATGCACTTAATGTTCTATTCAGCAATTGTGATTTGAGCTGTGTTTTATAGATATGCTCACAAATATTCACAAACATATGCAACTTATGTTCATTACTGTGTTGTTTGCAATAAGAAAATACTAAAAATAAACCAAATGCCCATCAATATGGAAATTGATCAAAATCAATCATAGTATATCTAATAGAATAAAATATACAGTAATTGAAAAAATAAAATAATTTGTATAAGCAAATCTGCAAAACATACTGTTAAATGAAAAAGCCGGATTAAAACTGTTCATATTTCTCTATTTAGGAAAAAGTGTATATGTGTATGTGCATATTTATGGTAAGTATTTGGAAGGGTACATAAGAAAATGTGATGGCAGTTTCATTTGTAGAATGAAGCAAGAGGTAAGAAGATAGAGAATATTACAGGTGAGAAAATTTTGAGTACCCTCTTGTATAAAGTTTTTTAATCATCTGCATGTATTCACTTCAAAATATTGACTCTAAAAGAGAAAATATATGATAGAGGAATGTATTGATTAAGGTGTGGTTGAGAGCAGGACTTCATCTTCTTTCACAAGTGGTTAAACTTTGATTCTTCTCTGTGGGTGTGCTTGGAAGGAGTGAGTGATGGATTGTACTGAGAACAAGTGATCTGTAGTGAACAGAATGTGAAGGAAGCATCAAGGCTTTTTATTTGAAGGTGAGGTGTTAAGCCTAGAAAAATGACATTCTTCATCAAATCTCTCTTTTGCATTGACCTCTTTTAGGTGAAAAACAAAATAAAACAAGAAAGTTTTATATTTGGACACTTTACCAATTATTAGCCTTTGGGGACTGGTTTTCTTTCAAAGTACCTTACGTGTATCCAGGTACATTGTCACATTGTCATTTTTAAGAGGGAGCTAGTGTCATTAAGCTGCCACCCTTTCTCACAGCTGGTGGGGAGTACTCAGATGCTGAATTTATGAGAGCTTTAATGAGGGAAGAAAGATAATTTTAGAGGAAAGGATAGTTTGGTAGGTACTTCTGTGTTTTTAGAGGGGAACTCTCTGGGCAGTTAGAGGTCTGCTTAGGTCCATTGAGGATCCTGGGGTAGGAGAAAGGGAGGGCAAAAAAGAGAGTGAGGAAGGGAGGCAGGAGGAACTAAAGACCAGCTTTGACCCCATCCTGGTTTTAATAAGGTTGGGTTCTGGAGGGGAAGGATTGTGGGTTCATCATAGGAGATGTTGAACCACGAGAACTCTCTAAGGCACTTCAAACTGAATCAGCATGGCTTTCAATAACAGAAGCCTTTTGTCTACTTCTCTAGTCTTATTTCAGCTAAGACAACTATCTCAATCTAATGGGAATGAAATGGTGAAACAGTATGGGCTCTAGGGTCTGAGCCAAATGGTTTCAAGAAAAGGTTAAGACATTATAACTGGTTAGCTTTGGGTGAGTTATTTAATCCTACCCTGCCTCAGTTTCCTCATCTGGAAAATGCTGATCATACTACCTTATGGGATATTTGTGAGAATTGGATATAATATTTAATTTTTTTTCTGATTTCTATGAACTTGATTGCCTCAATACATATTCTACAATAGGTGAACAACTTTTTGTGTATAGAGTTGGTTTCAGAATATGGGATTGTTTACTTCCAATGTAGTAATATCATTATGTTGATTTTTGTTGTTATTACTATGCTTTGTGGAGTGCCTAATAGGTTGCAGCCTTGCTCTAAGTATTTTATATGAAGTATTTCTAAACCTAACAGTCATTTTGGATGTCTAGGTCATGCCCATTTTATAGATGAGGAAACTGAAGCTCAGAGAAATTAAGAAAGGAGTAGGCAGGAAGGTAGAGATTTGACTTTCTCTTCCAAATAACTGGAAGCATAAGACAATGGCCCAGGTTCCTGAGTGTTAGGAAGGGGCATTACTTTAGCCTGTAACCTGCATGGCATGAAACCAAGGGAGCCCCACGGACTTCAGAGATGAATGATGTGTGGGAGCTGCGAAGACAGAACGGCCTGCTCATCATTAGATGGGAGCTGGAGAGAGGCAGACAGACAGCCAGGGGCTGAGCTGTGAGACACCATGAAAGGGAGGAAGAGAGATCTCTGGAAGTTGAGTGTTACAGCAGCTTCCTCTATGGGGAGACAGGCTGGGGTAAAACAGGAGGAACCTCTTCAGGATGTGAGTATGGCTGGTATTTTCATTGTTCTTTTTCTTTATTTGTCATTATTCTTTCCATTATTATTTTACTTAGGTTAGATGTTAAATATTTCTCGTTGCTTAGTAAGTTTAACTCTAAGTATTAAGATTTCATTTGCAGATATAACTCCTAGAGAATTTTGATAAGATCTCCAAACAGTGTTCCATGGGTTTTTCATCTTGTTCCCTGCCCTCATTACTTTACAGTCTGATTTGAAATTACTGCCCATCTTGGAGTTTCAAGAGATAAATTGTGCTCCAGATACTTGGAGGAGAGGAGTCTTTAGATGGCAAAGGGCTACCCTGTCTGAATTTCTAGTTCAGAGAAGCAAAAATATACAATTTTCACATGTATCGTATTTGAAGCTGAGCTGATTTTGAGTTTGCCTCCTTCAGCAGATGACTGACTCTTCTCTTTCATCTCTAATAAATAATGGTGCTGAGAGCAGTGCGTGTTTACTGGTGACAAATTCCACCAATGGGTGTGGCGAAAGGTTGAGCCGCTGTGGACGGAGCAGCCTCTGCTATTGTCTCCGGCATTTCCTCTCTCGTCTCAGACGCTCATGCTTTCGCAGGCGAGGGCAGTTGCAGGTCCAGATGAATGTCTGGATTTTCTTGTTCCAGGGATGAGGACATGGGGGTGGGGGTGGGGGCTGGTTTTGGAGCTTTCTTTCTGGCAAGGACTCCTTGTGGGGAAAGTCCATCTTCAACAAAAGGATTCCATTGTGGGGCAACCAGTCTCATCAGCCGCATGACTTCCTTGTTGATAGGAGGTGAGAAAAAGGTGATTAGCTTTTGTGGGAAGAAATTGTAAGGATACAAGGGAAGAAGAAAAATCCTTATTTATGCATTGAGGAAGGCTAATGAGACAGATGAAGTATGAAAGTAGGTAATTTGCTTTTTCAATTTGGCATGGGAGACAGTCAGAAAATCTTTTCTTACTACGTTAATAAAGCCCTAGCGTCTGTTCTGGGAGCACCAGTGATTATATTGAGCCCCTAAGTAAAGATAGCCAACATACATAACTGTTCCAAAGCCCATCTTGTGGTGAGAGGCCTGAAAATTATAAAAGCCCAAGTCAATACTTACAGTGTATGTATAAGAGATGGTGCTCTCAAACAGGGTCAGGGCCTTTTCTGGCCACCTTTTGTTATGGGCATGTTTCTCTAATATTACAGCAGTTCACCTGATTTTTTATTCTAAAACTGCAGGTCGTCTTTGAGAAAAAACGAGTTTAAACAATGGAAATATGTGCATATATGTATTTATTACATCTGGCCAAGCCAGCACACACCACAGTGTGGTTTAGGTTTCACAGCAGGTAGTCCTTTATTCCATTCCATAGGCTATGATAAATGTGCTCCAGGGAATGCTTGTTCTGGGTTGTTCTGTTCCTGTGTGTCTTTCTTCCTGTCATCTGGGCCTGAGTCACCTGTGGATCTGTGTCAGTGTCGAGAGCTGTTCATGTCATGTGTTTGCATGTTCACATCATGTGTTTGCATGTTCACCTTATGTGTGGCAGGTTCATATCATGTGTTGGCATGTTCATGTCATGCATTGCAGCTCATGACACGTGTTACATGTTTGTATCACATGTTCACGTGTTCGTGTCATGTGTTTGTGTGTTAATGTCCTGTGTTCCATGCTCAAATCATGTCTTGCATGTTTGGCTTCATGGGCCACTTTGGCGAATCAAAGCTCATTTTCCACTTAAGAGAAAATTCTGTCTCCTTCTGCAGTTATTCAAAATGTAGTATCTTAAATGTAGACTTTTCAACTGTATTTACATGGATTGCATAGAGGCTATTTATTTCCTTAGCTTTGAATTCTCCCACTGTGCCAGAGGTATGCTTCCTCTGTTACTCAAGGGTGATTTGCAAATCATCTTGACCAGTGTCTAGTTTTCTGTGACTGGGGCTTGGTGGGGAGGGCTTTAGAGACATCTGTGGCTTTTGATGGAAAGAATCAGTTTCCTACTAAAGGGCACCCCCAATCCTTAAATCCTTTTAGTCTGTGAGTCCCATGTTGCTTCTATGACTGCTCAGCCATGTTCAATACTGCCCTCTCACTATTTTATTAAAGTTTTGCTGCTTTTAAAAATCATATAAACGTATAAACTCTCTCTCTCACACACATAACAATGAGTGACTCATAAACAAGCAAAGCAAAATTTTGAATTTTAACTATGCAAAAAATCAGCACTATTGGTAAGAAGCTAGTATATATTTCTAAAAATGGAAGTTCATGAAGAAAACAGATTCTTAAGAACTTACTAAATGCCAGGAACATTTTGCCAGCATTTTCTAATTTAATTTTTAACAACTTTTAAAGATAGATATGCTTTATCTTAGAGAAGAGGCAATGGAAGTTCTGAGATATGAAGAAACTGGACAGAGCCATGGTATGGGGCAGGGCCGGGCTGGGGCCTGCTGTCTGTCACACCTGAGATCCCACACTCTTTCTTTCTGCTGGATTTTAGCTAATTTGAAGCTGCTTATTGTATTAAATGCATAATCCTGCTTTCATTATGGTAAAGACAAAAATAATCACACAACACAACTATTTGCAGTGGCTGCCAACCAAGGCCATTTGATTCAGAGACAAAACCTCACATTTGTGTAGTGCTTTTACTTGGTCAAACTCTAATAATGGTAGTTGGCATATCTGAGGAAAACCAAACTGAACCCTCTCTATTTAATATATAACATATCAAATTATTAATTTCATGTAATTTAGTCAGTCTCTATCCTTATCATTCTCTGTGTTTTAGAAAGCTGAGAACTTAAAAATGCTTTTGAAAAATTCCTTTTCCAAGGATAGAGATCATTAGGTGTTCCTTTTAAAGACAAACTTCTTAATGAGAGAGTGGAGTTGAGAATTCGTGTCCCTAACAGAGAGTTCATTGTCTTTCCAAATACAGCACACAATCTGGTGTCTAATCTGTCTAAAGACATGGGTTCCTCGTCTATTAATAGCTTTTCTATTAATAATGTGTAGTGATTGGATATGCCAACATCTTACTGGTGTTTTGTTTTCAGAGTTATAACTAGAAAGTCTTTGGAGTATGTTAAATGTAACATGATTAGCAACTGAAACTATGACAGGAAGGAAGGAAATATGCATGGAGAGTCTATTATTTGCCAGACATACCAGTAGGCACTTTACATATTGTGAAGCTGGTATTAACTCCTCTTTACAAGGGATAGAAAGTCAGAGAAATTAGTAACTTTCCCAAGATTGTACAGATGGGAGGGTTTGAATCTAGTCTATCCAATGCCAAATACTCCTTCACACTTTTTATTACCTTGTCTCCATCTAGACTGAAAATAAACACCTCTCTTCCTCTAACAAGTTTCCTAAGGCTGAAGGAACACTGCTGACATAATCTGAAATTAGAGGGTATCATTTAGATCACTTTTTTTTTTACTTTTCTGAGATAATCTCTGATCTCACATACATTTAAAAAAATTTTTAGGATGGAAAATTTCAAGTATACACTGAAGTAGAGAAAATAGTGTAAAGAAAAACTAGGTACCTAGACCTGTAGTCAATAATTTCTGCCCTATTCTTCTGCTCTGTATAAATTTGCTACAAATAATGTCATGTCTGTATTTGGTGGTGAGTAGATAAGGGACCATATGTTTCTACCTTTTAGGTACTAGTTCTTACCCCAGTATAGGATGAATATCTTTTTCTTCCAATACAAAGTCTTAATGGGTTATCAGCAGTGACATTTTAAAAAGCACAGTGAGAGATAACAATAAATCAGCTATCAAACTGCAGTACAGTAGGGATGTAAATATTTCACCTTGGAAGTAAAGCAAAGTCAGGAGAAGACTGTGAAGACTAAGATTAGGAAGGTGAAAACAAAGGCCTTTTAAAAGGAGCCGTTCTGTTCCTATGAGCACATGTGTATTGGTTCTGTTCACTGGTGGGGAGAGCAGTAAAAGGGACAACCATCAGGGTAAGGCCACTGCCTTGCCTGAGAGACACATTGTCTTTTGCTACATGTGGTGCCTGGTTTGCGTATCATAGCTCATCTGCCCTGAAAGCAATGGAGACTCAAGGAAACAAATTTGATATGTTGTCATTTTCCAATCATCCACAACAATGCTTGGGCACAGAGGCATGGATCATAAAAGATGGAAGATAAGAGAAAACATTTGTATTTGACTTTGGGATGTATTGCTATACTTAGATTTGTCTAGGGGTGTGTCTATTCTGGCAATTCCTTTTCAGGAACAAGGGAGGCCATCTGTTACAATCAGGCTCTGTCAGAGCTGTTGTCTTGGTCTACCAACCCTCAGCCACACACCTGTCTATCTGTCTCTGTCTTTTTCTGTGGTATGCCCTTAATGGTAGGGTTTCATAAGGTCCTGGTCCTTACATTCCATTAACACATATTTAAAAGATTGACCAAGTTGCAGTTAAGCAGGTGAGACTCTAAGAGTTAAGCTGAGATTTTTCCAAAACAATCCAGTCAACAGACTAGGAAGCATTGTCAAGTCCGTCCTCAGATATAATTACTGAAGGCATTTGAAACCACAGACTTCCTGACCCATTTTCCTTATCAATAGGGGTTCCAGCTCTACCACAAACTCCCTTCCATCTCCAGTTTTCACCTGATATTAAGTCTATTCCCTGGCCCTTCCCACCCTGGTACCGGGAAGTAGAGAGGAGAGGAAGGTTGGTTGGTGGGTAAGGTAGATAAAGGTAGTGGAGGAGATTCAAAGTCCAGAAAAGAAGCTGGGGACAGGGAATGACAATGGAAAATCTTTAGGCTACAAGATACTTTAAGAAAGATGGTGGTCTATTGCTTTGCTAGTAGCAACATGCTTATCATACCGACTAATGGGAATCTATATAATATACTATTTTTAGAGACTTCCATCTCCCTGATGGGTTAGAACTGGGTTCGAACTTCTTTTCCTGATGTTTTGATTTGACAGATTTTCTCTCCATTGCACTTTCCTTCTAAACACCTGAGATTTATTGAAGTAAAGCCCTTATGCTTTTGATTTTGATGAATATTAATTGCCATATCTTACTAATTATAAATTCTCCTTTTTTCAAAGTCTTGTTTGAAACACATTAGGTATGTATATAAACAGGGTAGCCTTGAAAGTGTTCCTTATAGTTTGTCCTATGATATTTTATGATTTATTATGTACTTTACATATTCAATAAAAGGGTTTATCTGCTATGGTTTTATTGGAGTAGATAACTTATCTTTTTTTTATGGTACATTTTTGGTGCCAGGGCACTTGGTACCAAGGTAAAATATAATACTTAAAACAATGTCTTAAAAGGAAAGAATCACCTTTGCACATAGGAAATGTGGAATATAATTGTATTTAGGGTTGAATCATATTTTGAAATATATTCTATAATATAAAGACTAGGATTTTTAAAATTCACCTAACCAAACTCTTTAATAGTAGCTATTTACCTTTGAAATCTTGGTCTATTCCACAGAGGACAAATTACTATGCTTTTAATTGTTAAGCTTTCTAATCATATGAATTCTTTTCATGTTTCATCGTAGACAGATAAGACATTTTACTTCAAAGGAACAGTGCTATGAATTTACAGTGCTTTTAGAATTTAAAAATCTGTTTTCTATTTTGTTGGTTAAGACGGAGGAGCATTGATTGTGAATAAAGAATGTGCTATGTTGAAAAGAAAATTAAGGATACTGATGTTTGTCTGCTAGATAGGACAGAAACTAAGAACACCACAGGAATTTTTCAGCATTATTAACCTCTTGACAATGTGTGGGTCGTATAAAGGACAAATGAATGTTTTGGAGGGACTGAGAATGCCAATTTTAACAGACTGCCCAATCACTGTAGATAAATATTTGTGTTCCTGGGGATTATTTGATTTTTATCAAAGCAAATTGAATTGGAAACATGGCATGTATTAAGTCACTGGTACTTATTGTCTAATTCTTTTTCCCATAGAAGTTTCTATGCACTGAAAGAGCACTAAGTCATCAGTTAGACATACCATGCAATGATCCTTATCATATCCAGACAAAATAAAAGCCTTTTAAGAAGCTACTTCACAAGACAACTGCATAGCTTTCCTCACAGGAACTTGTTAAACAAATAATGATTATTAAAATTATTGGGTCTGTTACTTACACCAATTTAACAAGAACAATCCCAGATGTCTAGCCCATTCCACATTCCATGTGATGAACTATGGTATCCAGAGCTTGGAAAATATCCAGGCAACTCACAGTAGCTTTTCTGAAATACTTTCTGGACATTGGGCTTTAAGAAAAGTGATAGAATTAAGTTCACAGAGGACAGTCTTCAAACCATACCCACCATCAGTACTGTAAGTGGACACAGAGTTGAAACCACTGCAGATTCAGCTCCTGTCTATGTTGGAATTAGAAAATGCATAGATAGATACCAATTATTGATGCAGAGGTGTATCCAGTGAGACAGACAGATGAGCAGTTTTGCACAAGCCTCCAATAAAGAGGCTTGTGAATTCGAATGATTAGCTTTTAAAAATGTGTTCACATGAACTGTTCCTTTATGCTTATAATCATGTCATGACTGGAGTAGAAACAAGGAAGTGTTGGAATGGACAGATCAGGATAAGAGATCAGGGAAGACAGGAGTTGAGCCAGACAAGGAGGACTCTGGCCGGTCTGGGGTCAATTCTGTGGCTGTAAGCTAAGGCAGGTAGGAGCAGCAGTTATTACAATATTCAGCACACAAGGAGTTGAGTTCAGCAAAAGCCAAAGAGAAGCCCGGCTGATAGTCTAGGTCCCTGTTTCTTGTTAACTGAGTCTGGAATCCAGAGCTTTGGAGCTAAGTAAAAACCCAAGATAAGGGACTTTAGAATAAAGTATCAGTAACCCAGGCAAAGAATATGAGGAACAGAAACAAAGGGGCCTAGGAAACTAGCACTTACAGGCCACTAAGGCAAGTGATTTTATATTCCTGCTTAAGAGTCCAAACTTGTGAAGGTTTTGGGAAGGCCTGAGCCCAAAGGTTTATTTTTTCATTCAGTTCATATTTACTGGGTGCCTACTGTGTGCCAGGCACTGTGTAAGTAGCAGGAACTGTTATTGAACTAAGCAGACATATTATCTCTTTTTATAAAGAAGATAAACAATAAACCAGTAGATACAGAAATGAACAAGTAATTTCAGCAGGAAGCAAGCAGCACGAAAAGTCTGAGCGTCTGAGGAGGGAGTATCGTAGATTGGCTGGTGGGAGAAAACCTCTCCAGAGCAGTGACACTTGAGAATGAGAGTGAAGTCTGAGAATGAGCAGACATCTGAGGGCTGGAAGAGGAACCGCGCAGAGTGCTTTAGGGGTAAGAACAGCCTCGACATGTTCAAGGAATGGAAGGAAGTGGATTTGGAGGGTAGGGAGCAAAGGAGAGAGTGGTGTGGAGTGGAGGATAGAGAAGCTGGTAAGAACTAGATGAGGTAGTTGGAGGAAGAGCTTTTGGCTCAAGTGAGGCATGCGCCAAGTAGTCTAACAACTGATTTGAGATGATTCACTGTTTTTATAGTTGTAAAATGGAAAAGAGATTACAAGAGACTGAAGATTCTGCCGCAGCGTTTACTAAAGAAGTCTCCCAAAGCAGAGATGGAAATATGAGGCAGACTGCTGGGGTCAGGTCTTGGTGTCAGGAAAGCTTCTCAAGAGCCCAGAGTTAAAAATTAACTTCAGGGCAAAGCAGTGCAGTCCAGAAGAGTGGTGGTAGTAGTCAGAGGGATTTTTCTTTGGATGATGAAACTGTTCTGCCAAGGACAGTGGGGCAGGCTGGTGAGTCACCCTGCGTGGGCTGGAGTGAAGCGGCACATAATGTAGGTTAGTCTAGGAGGCTCATGAATAGAAGATGGAAGAAACACAGGAAGCGTCATCCTTATGATTTCCTTTCTTCCACGGAGCCGGCTGAGTCAGGTGCTCTGAGGAGGTCTCTCAATTGGTCAAAACATATTATGCTCCTCCTTTGAATTTTTAAGTAAATATTAAAATCTGATAATAAGAGCCAAAAAGTAGTAGGAATATCTTGGTCCCTCTTATGGGTTGAATTGTGTGTCCCAAAAAGATCTATTGAAGTCCTCATCCCTAATACCTCAAAAATGGGATCTTATTTGGAAACAGGCTCGTTGCAGATGTCATCGTATTGGATGTAGGGTGAGGTCATATTGGAGTAGGGTGGGCCCTTAATCCAACAGGTCTGGTGTCCTTGTAAGAGGAGGAAATTTGGAAGTAGAGACACGCACAATGCAAAGATGGTCACGTGAAGACTGAGACACACCAGGAGAAGGCCATGGGAAGATGGAGGTGGGGTTAGGGTGATGTATCTGTAAGTCAGGGAGTGCCAAGGGTTGGGGCCATCCCTGGAAGCAAGGAGAGAGGTGCAGACCAGGTTCTCCCTCAGAGCCCTCCTGCAGAACCAGCTCTGCTGATGCTCTGATCTCAATGTTTAGCCCCAAGAACTGTGGCTAAACAGATAAACTTCTGTTGTTTTAAGCCACCCAGCTGATGGTTCTTAGGAAGCACACATTCTCTCCCCATTCTTCTATCTTGCTTTCTTCCACTGTTCTCCCTCACCTACTTTTTTATCTATTAAATCAAACTGCTTTTCCTACCAGTTGTGCTCTTTCTGCCCAGAATATCCTCCTTCTTTTCTTTGTCTGCCAGGTACTTACTTTGAAATAACTGAAAAAAAATCATTTTTGATTATAAAATATTTCAAGCACACACACAGAACATAACATTAACAGACTCCATTTTCTCAACATCTAGATTTATCGGATGACACCACTTTTTTTTTTTTGCCATGTTTGCTTCAACTCTTTCCTTTTTATTCTAAATGGAAATATTACTGGTAAAGCTAAAACCTTCCCTCTTCCCACACACTTCCACTTCCCCACTCTCCACAATGGACATTCTTATTTAATTTTAATAAAGTAGGTTGCTGAAGTGAACATCACCCAGGGCCAACTTAATAAGAAATTCTGTCTCTTATTTTCACCATATTTTATACATAACTTATGTTAAGCAATGATCATATTGTTTTTTTGATTGTAGTCTCTCTCTATAAGAGGTTTATGTGTTTCTGTTCTCAATGCTTCTGTGTTTCCCCAGAAAAATATGCTCCAGGTAGCTGCTGATTCCAGAATAAGGAGACATGTGGAGGCAACCTTACCCTAACTGAAAGCTGTAGTCAAGTCTAGCAGAGCCCCAGCCAATGTGCAGACTTGTGAGTAAAAATAAATGCTTTCTGATGTAGGTTTCTGAGATTTGGGGTGGGTGTTCTATGGCAACATCTTAATGGAAACCTCTTTAACGTACCTAGCTAGTTCATGATGGAGTCAGACTAGAACACACGTTGTCTGACTAGTAATCCAGAGTATTTCTACTGTTATTCTGTTATTCATCTATGAAGTCAAGAAATAGTTATCACATATTTGCTATGGAAACAAAGGACACACACACACACACACACACACACACACACACATACACAGAACAGACTATGCTCTCTACCCTTATGAAGAGTATATTTCTAGTGAGAGAAACAGACAAAAACAAGTATATTTAAACCATGAGATAATGATAAGCTCTTACAATAGCACAAATGTCCTTCTGGGAGAGTAATGGTTAGGATAGGGGACAGGAGCTGACCACCGCAAGGATGGAGCCCTCTGCATTGCTAGTGAAGCTGAGTGAGTGCATCTTTCTCTTCCTCCACTGGTCTCAGATAATGGTTTCATTTTTCTCATTTTCCTTAATTTATGTAGTGTCAGCCCAACTGTGTGCCTTTACTCCAGGCTAACTAGTTGAACTTGGTTTTCATCGTCTGTGTTCAGAGAGCTATTGGGTTGTTGTGTAAGTTCTAGAGAAAAGCTGAAAAAGGCTTCCCTTTTACAAATTTCTCTTTTCCCATTTCCCCTTACCAAAGGGAGCAATTATGTGCTCTCACTAGAACAACAGACTTAAGTCCTAGGCTGTGGATGGAATCTGATTTCTCTCAGGTGAGAGGTATTCTGCATATGGAAATTCAAGGGAAAAATGTGGCTTTAGCAATACCTTGGGGGCTGTGGTCAGCACTGATCCTCTAAAGGCTTTTGTTTTCCATGTTTTGATTGGCCCTGTGAGAAGCCTGGAGCAGTTTGCACACCCATCTGCATCCACGTTAGTGGGACTGAAAAGCGCTGACACAGAACTGCAGATCAGGGCCTGTGGCTTGCCAGGGTAAACTTGTGTAATGCACTGTACATCCCTCCTAACAACAGTGGATCTTTTGTCACTTAAACAGAGGCTATTAAGAACACGAGTCATTAAAAAGAACTTTAGAAAAGCATGAAACATTTTCCAATATTGTGGCTTTAGGCGATCCCCAAAAAGTATCAGAAGCTCTGGAAGAAATGGAGCATTTCATGAATAACTAACAATAGATTTGGCTTCATAATCTGAATTGAATTGAAGCGAGTAATATTTCAAAATACAGTTTATGAATGTCAAAAGAAGCTCATTATTATGGAGAATTGGAGGAAGATTAAAATATGTCCTTGAATGGACATAAATATCACAAAAAAGAATACTTTTTAAATTGGCCCAGGAATCTCTAGCTTACTGATAAAAGTACAAATTCAAAGCAAATGGCTTTAGGATTTCTTTTTCTTATTTTTAGTATGTATTTTCTTATTTTAGTATGAGAAGGAGGGGAAAGAATTCTTACTCCACTCCTCAGAGAAAAGTCTGGTAACATTGCAATGCTGTTTCTACTAACATTTTTTCTCTACAAATAGTTTTTGCTTCGTTGAGCTCGTACAGTTCATGTAATTTTGTTTCTCATTTTCTTTCACTTTTGTTATTCTTTGGGAGAAATCATGGACTGGCAAACTGCAGACCGAATCTGTTGACCGTTTTAGTGGAACACAGACACACTTACTCATTTACAGAATTGTTTGCGGCTGCTGTCATGCTGCAAGGGTGGAACTTAGTAGCTGCAACAGAGCCTATGTGGCCCACAAAGCCTAAAATATTTGCTCTCTGGCTCTTTACAGAAACAGTTTATTATAGTCACATGTGAATAACATTATAAGGCTCTTGTAAACATATATTAAAAGTTTATGTATTCATTGACTCTTTCACCAGAACTATTTTGATGAGACTACCTGTTTGATTATCTGTAACCAGATACATATATACACATATATATGTCTATATATAATGTATATATAGATATATATGTGTGTTTATATCTGTAACCATATATATATATATATGGTTTTATATATGTATATGTCAGCTATATATATATTTCATGTAATTATATATAATTTTGGAATTTGATAGACACAGAATAGTGTTGTATCTCTTTTATGCTTTAATTTTTATTTATTTATTTTTTTAGTAGTAGCTAGGCAAATAATTTCCCATTGTTTTTAAAGCACTTTTATTTCCTCTTTTGTTAATTGCCTTCTCATGCCTTTTGCCCATTTTGAAACGGAGGTATTCTTTAAAAAGTAAATTTGTAAGAGCTCTATATCAATTCAGAATATCAATCTTTGTTTACTGTTTTTACTGTGAATATATTTTCTTAAAGTGTTTTTTTTGCCCCTTAATTTGAGAGAGCTTTTTTGAAACTTCTGAGTTATTTAATCTACATAAAATTTCTCCTGTGATATCTTCCAAAGCTTCTAAGTTTAGAAATTTTTCTAATACATCATGCTTAAGAAGTACCTTGTTATTTTTAACTTTAAATAAATTTATAAGGATTGATATTCTATTTTACCAAATAGATGTCTACTCATTTTTTATGTCTACTCTTCTTGATGTCTAGTCATTTTTAAAATAGATCTTCTCAAAAACAGTTTTGGACTTACTGAAGATAGTACAAAGACCTCCCATAACTTCCTATTTCCCCTATTATTAACATCTTACATTAGTCTTGAACATTTTTTACAATTAATGAGCCAATATTGATACATTACCATTAACTAAAGTTCATATTTTGTTCAATTTCTTTAGGTTTTATCTAAGATCCTTTTTCTGTTCCAGAACTCATCCCGAATGACACAGTACATTTAGTTGTCATGTCTCTGGCTCTTCTTGACTATGACAGTTTCTGAGACTTTCCTTGATTTTGGTGAGTTTGACAGTTTTAAGGAGTACTGGTTAGGCATTTCATAGACTGTCCCTCTATTAGAATTGGTCTGGGTTTTTTTTCACGTTTAGACCAGGGTTATGGGTATTTGGGAGGAAGACCACAGAGGTAAAGGGCCATTTTCCTCACGTCATTTCAAGGGTGCATGCTGTCAACATGACCTGTCACTGTTGATGTTGTCTCTGATTACCTGGCTAGGGTAGTGTTTGTCTGGTTTCTCCACTGTAAAGCTATTCTCCCCCTCGCCCCTTCCCATATTGTATTCTTTGGAAAGAAATCACCACACTTAAGGAATTGGGGGTGGGGAGTCAAACTCATAGAAACAGAGAGTAGAAAAATGGTTGCCAGGGGCTGGTTGGCTGTGGGAAATAGGAAGAGGTTGGTAGAAGGGTTTTGGCCATTAAGATGAATAAGATTTGAGGCTCTGATGTAAAACATGTTGGCTATATTTGGTAACGTTGTATTGTGCAATTGAAAATTGAAAATTCTAAGGGAGTAGGACGTAAATGTTCTCACCAAAAACAAAAAAATAAATATGTGAGATGATGAAAGTGTTAATTAACTAGATGGGGAATCCTTTCACAATGTATAGATATATAAAAAAGCACCATGATGTACACTTTACATATCTTACAATTTTACATCAATCATACTTTAATAAAGCTGGGGAAAAAACCCAGTACATCTTAACAGAGTACAGAAATAAAAAAAGGATTGATGAGTTATGCTGCCCCTCCCTGATGATGGAGTATTTATATAAATTATTCAGAGTTCTTCTGCTTGGGAGATTTTTCTCTACTTCCCCATTTATTTACTTATTCAATGATGTACATATATCTGCATGTACTCATGGATATTTATTTTATACTTTGGGTTCTAATCTAATATTTCTATTTATTTTGGTTCTCAAATTATTCTAGATTTGGCCATTGGGGATTCTTTCAGTTGGCTCTTGTATCTTTTAGACATACCTTGTCTATATAGGTTTGTTTTTTTTTTGGTATCGTTAATGTACAATCACTTGAAGGTTTTTTTAAAGAACTTTCTTAATTTCTGGCACTACAAGAAATTCCTTTTATTAGAAACCAAGGTTTGGGCACTGGGTATGCTTATTGCTACTAGGTGTAGCTGCTTTTAGGACCTCTCAGCTGACAGAGCAAGAAAATATATGTGAGTCTGCTAAGCTGTATATATATATTTATATATATATATATAAATATTTCTATATGTAACCACATGTATCAAAGTGACCTAAACATGAGTTCATACTGAGTTTCCAACTCTAACCTACTACCACTTGTATCGTTGTAGCCTCCTCTTGCTTATCTGTGTGTTTTCACCCCAACAGTGAGAAACCTTGCTTCTGCCATCTGCCCATTCCAGTGTACATGGATAGCAACATCAGACCTGCTAGACAACGGCTCCAACTAGAGTAGAGTGCTTATGTACGGTACCTGTTACTTTAAGTCGTAGAGTCTCCACTTGTTCCCAAAGTTATCCGATCTGCCCATTGATTTTTAGCTCTCATTTTACTGCATTTTCTATCCAGGTTTACTTCCTGCTCCTGGCTGTCAGTCATGATGCTGACATGGCGATACAGCGAACAGGTGGTATACATGACAGATTTTCAAATTCTTTGAGGGCATCAAATATATATATGTATGTGCATATGTTGCTTTGATCAAACAGAAAAGCTTAGACTGTAGATGGCAGTTGGTATGAAAAATGTCTATGTATAACAAACCTCATCAATGTATGTAAAGAAGTAAGATTGGAAGGAAGTTCTGGGCTTTTTAACAAAATATTTCTCTCCCTTTAAATTTGCTTTTTTTTTCAGCAAACTAAGTGCAACTTCTGTACTGTTAACTTTCTGCCAAGGCTATTATATATTATAATGTAAAAATATGTGCAGGATTTAGTTTAAAAAATCAGGTAATGCAAATATCAAAACAAATATCACAGATACCTTGTGTTAAGTCATCTTATTAAATGCTCCACAGAACTGCAATCAACAGTATGATTATCAGTGAAATATATGGCTTTCTCAAGGTAGTCCTCACGTTAAAAATGTTAATAGAAAAAGCAAGCACGTGACTGCAGTAACACATTACAAAGTCATCTCCCCAAATTTCCAGCTTTTCCTTATGTTTTCCTTACTCATTGTTTTTCTTCTTGCTTCAGTTTGCTTTCTAGTTTTGTTGACTCAGTGTCTACTAACTTTTTTTTAATATATATATATATTTTTTGCTATTATTAATATACAATTACATGAGCAACGTTATGGTTACAAGACTCCCCCTATTATCAAGTACCCACCACATACCCTCATTGCAGTCACTGTCCATCAGCATAGAAGGATGTTATAGAATCACTACTTCTCTTCTCTGTGTTATACTGCCTTCCCCGTATCCCCCTACCCCACCCCCACCCCCGCTACGTTATGTGTGCTAATTGTAATAGTCCTTTTTCCCTCTTATCCTTCCCTTCCCACCCATCTTCCCCAGTCCCTTTCCCTTTGGTAACTGTTAGTCCATTCTTGGCTTCTGTCAATCTGCTGCTGTTTTCTTCCTTCAGTTTTTTCTTTGTTCTTATACTCCATATATGAGTGAAATCATTTGGTACTTGTCTTTCTCCACCTGGCTTATTTCACTTAGCATAATACCCTCTAGCTCCATCCATGTTGTTGCAAATGGTAGAATTTGTTTTCTTCTTATAGCTGAATAATATTCCATTGTGTATATATACTACATCTTCTTTATCCATCCATTCATCTACTGATGGACACTTAGGTTGCTTCCATTTCTTGGCTATTGTAAATAGTGCTGCAATAAACATAGGGGTGCATCTGTCCTTTTCAAATTGGGCTGCTGCATTCTTAGGGTAAATTCCTAGGAGTGGAATTCCTGGGTCAAATGGTATTTCTATTTTGAGTTTTTTGAGGAACCTCCATACTGCTTTCCACAATGGTTGTACTAATTTACATTCCCACCAGCAGTATAGGAGGGTTCCCCTTTCTCCACATCCTCACCAACATTTGTTGTTGTTTGTCTTTTGGATGGTGGCCATCCTCACTGGTGTTAGGTAATATCTCATTGTGGTTTTCATTTGCATTTCTCTGATGACTAATGATGTGGAGCATCTTTTCATGTGCCTGTTGGCCATCTGAATTTCTTCTTTGGAGAAGTGTCTGTTCAGCTCCTCTGCCCATTTTTTAATTGGCTTATTTGCTTTTTGTTTGTTGAGGCGCATGAGCTCTTTATATAATTTGGATGTCAACCCCTTATTGGATATGTCATTTATGAATATATTGTCCCTTACTGTAGGATATCTTTTTGTTCTACTGATGGTATCCCTTGCTGTACAGAAGCCTTTTGGTTTGATATAGTCCCATTCCTTCATTTTTGCTTTTGTTTTCCTTGCCTGGGGAGACATGTTCATGAAGAAGTTGCTCATGTTTATGTCCAAGGGATTTTTGCCTATGTTTTTTTCTAAGAATTTTATGGTTTCATGACTTACATTCAGGTCTTTGATCCATTTTGAGTTTACTTTTGTGTATGGGGTTAGACAGTAATCCAGTTTCATTCTCTTATATATAGCTGTCCAGTTTTGTCAACACCAGCTGTGGAAGAGGCTGTCATTTCCCCATTGTATATCCATGGCTCTTTTATCATATATTAATTGACCATATATGCTTGGGTTTATATCTGGACTCTCTATTCTGTTCCACTGGTCTGTGGGTCTGTTCTTGTGCAAGTACCAAATTGTCCTGATTTCTGTGGCTTTGTAGTAGAGCTTGAAGTCAGGGAGTGTAATCGCCCCTGCTTTATTCTTCCTTCTCAGGATTGCTTTGGCTATTTGGGGTCTTTTGTGGTAGTGTCTACTAACTTTTTAAAAGTAAACTGGGATCCTCTTCAACAGATTCACAAGTTACTTGTTGAATTTAGACAACAAAATGATTACTGTACCTGAACTAGGAAATGACATTTTGATGCTGGAATTTATAGAATATAATGACTGATAAAAACTTTTTAAACAAGGTAAGTATATAATTTGATAAGTGTTCAAGTACTAGCTAAAGAGAAGCAGGGGAGAACACAAAGCTATAGAACTGATAAACCCTGAAACAAAAGAGTTTTATGTCTACCTTATACCACTGTCATATGAAGTGTTAGACTCGGTGCTTGCAGCATTTCTGTGGCATTTTTGGTTTGTTCTTGAAGTTCTTTTTATACATTATTTAAATTTTTCCTTTAGTTATTTGTCCAAAAGAACCTCTTTTTCAAGTATATGCCACCAAATTTTCTGGGCATAAAAAACAAGATTTTCTTTTGCTTTGTTTTTGTTTTGCATGCATGTGTGTATAGGGATGGAGTTCTACTTCTTTTAAAATTTTGATGTCTTTATTCCCTCAGCCCCTGATTTAAAAACCAAATTTTGACTATCATCTTACTTTGAAAGATAAAGATGCTACAAAGATAATAATTTGGAAAATGAAAGTGAAAAATTGCACCAAATTCTCCTCTTACCCACCTCATTGGATGTAACCACATTTAACACGAGGTGATTTTTTTTTTCTATGCATATACTATGACAGGCCTCATGATCCATTCACAGGCCTATGTTTGAAACCACACTTATTTCATTAACATACTCTCTACTCCCTACCAACAGACAAGTAGTATCTGGTTGCCAATACTTTGTAATGCCGCTCTTCTGCTGAAAAGTCTTTGATATTTGGTTATGTTTTGCCAAATGAAGCCCAAATTCCTTGAGAAGCTCATATAGGCTGTACTGGAGTCTCTGGGACCTTTCCCATATCTTCTCAGCCTCACCTCTGATTCCAGCCTGGAAGCAATGGACTTTCTGGACTTGACTCATATTATGCAATAGAATCTCATCTCAGATGAACACCAGGCATTTTTCACTTTTTGCTGCAGGACTTCTCCAGTACCACAGGCAAGACTGGGATTCTACTTGTTAAGCTCACACATGGAGCCTCAAAATTTATGAAAGTTCTCTCTGAGAGCATTCCTCAATCAATGAGGGATGGAAACCTCTGGATAGATGCTTTCCCCAGTTGTTCCTCTTGCAGACAGCTCTGAGATGCATTCTGTATTTACCTTACATACCAGGATTACACAGTTCCCAAACTGTGAAAAATGCATATAGACTTTTCCCCTTCCCCCATTCTCTCTGGTCCCCCATTTGTACTCTGGGATTATCTCCTTGAGTAAGGCTTTGCTTTTTGGTAGAACTCAAGCTAAGCATATAGTACTAGACACTCACTGGGATTGATTTAAGATAAGGAGACATTGGAAACTGGAACTTTGGGCGATTTGAGATAGCTAAAGGCACTGGCAAGGGGTGGGTCAGGCATGGGCATTCCTCGGCCTTCACATGCCCACTGATAAAGGTGAATGGCAATTGCAACAATCATGGCCTGACTAAAGCAAGGTAGCTGAGGGCTTAGCCTGCTCAGGGAGGAAGGTCTGCCTCACCTTACTAGGCTACAGACCTAGACAAGGGGAGCTCTGGCTCTGGAGAGGGAAAGTTGGAGGAAGAAGATGGAAGGTATCAATTATAATTTCAGGACCAGTTGCAGCAGTAAGGACTGCAGCTAGGTATTAATCTTTATCTAGTAAGTCATGTGTAGAGATTGTGGCTAACCACCACCTTGAAGACTTGAGGGTGGGTGGGACTTTCTGTAGAGCACAGGTGGATCTGAGTAGTACAAAGGGTAGATGGAATGAATCACTTCTGTATTCCTGACTCAAATCCTCCTAGCTGTGACTAATATCAGTGGGTAATTTGGTTTACCTCTGCTGATACCTTTCTCAAGGGCTGGATGTTTTGCTCTTTGGCCCTTGGGGTTTCCCAGTGCCACAGTGGCCTTTGAGAAGCCCTCTGTTCAAGTAGGTATACTCAGTCTGGAAGTATAAAGGAATTAATATACCCCAAAGTAAATCTCAACTAATGTGGGTCATGAGCTGTAGACAAAAATTATCAGTTCTCAGGTAGACAATTCCAAAAGGCATTTTATGTCCTCTTTAGAAGATTCCAGGCCAGACTGAGTACCAGTTGCCTACAACAGTGACTTTAGTAAATATTCCCAGTGCCTCACTCCTGATCACTGTTTACAAGTTCTTGCCTTAGGCAAGTTTTGGGAAAACGCAAGCAAAGAGAAAAGGTTCATAAATCCCAGTATATGTCTTTATCCTCTATTTATCCCATTTTATGCTGCTTCTCCTTGCTGCTTCCCTAATATATACCAACGAAATAAATGGAGAAATGGGAGGAGGTACCACCAGCAAATAATTGAACAGTTTCCACAAGGACTTCAGCTGCTAAATTGAAAGGGTCCACTAAGTTGCCCAGAAAATGGTTAAAAATAGACTATTTTGAAGTTTTTCTCCATGAGTAGTCTGTTTTTATCTCTGCATCTGGTGTACAGCTGTCCTCCTGAGATTTCCCTTTATTATTCTCTGGTGCCAAAATTTCTATTTCTTACACCCCATTCTTTCTCACACCTTCATAGTCTTAGAAAGGATGCATAGGAGATCATTGTTTTTGAGTCACTGAATATCTGAATAAGTCTATTTTTCTTCTACATGATTGACTAATATGGAATTACAGGTGAGAAATTATTTCCCTCAAATATTTGAAGACTATGTCTTTTTATTTTTAGTGTTGCTATTAAAAAATACCAAAGCTGTTTTGTTTATAATTCTTCATATGTTATTGTCTCTCTAGTTTTGTAGAATCTTCTTCAGTCCCCAGTGTTCTGAAGTTTCAAATGAAGTGTCTTGATGAAGGATTCGTGTTTGGTTCAGACTTTTAAGTTAAAAATTTCCACAGATGCTTGGCAATCCTTGGAAGGCTTTACATTTTTCAATTGTCTTTTAAGTAAATTAAAAGAAGAAAAAGGATAGTTTTTATATTTACTCATGTTTACCATTTCTATTGTTCTTCATTCTTTCCTGTAGCTCTGAGTTTCCATCTGATGTCATTTTCTTCAACCTGAATAATTTCTTTTAGTGTAGACTTGCTGGTAATAAATTTTCCCAGTTTCCATTCATCTCAAAATGTCTATTTTACTTTTGTTTTAAAGGGATATTTTTACTGGATATGTAATGCTGTTTTGATAGATTTTTTGGTTTTTATTTTTCTTCCTTGCTTATATATGTTCTATTGTGTTTTGTCTCCATTGTGTCTGATAAGAAGCTAGGCATTATTTGTATCTTTGTTCCTCTGTAGGTAATAAGTTCTTGTCCCTTCAGCTGCATTCAAGATTTCCCTTTTATCTTTGGTAGTTTGATTATGATGTACTTAAATGTAGTTTTCTTTATATTTATCTTGCTTAAGTTCACTGAAATTCTTGAATATGTAGGTTAATGTTTGAAACAAATTTGTAAGTTTTAGGCCATTATTTCTTCAAATATTTTCTTCCTCATTCTCTCCCTTTTCTCTATGTGGGACTTCAGCTGTATGCACGGAGACTTCTTCATATTGTTCCATAGTCATGAAAGCTCTGTTCACTTTTTCAATCTTTTTTTTTTTGACAAATCAATCCTATAGACCACTGCCCCCTTCCCCTTTTCCCCCCTGAAATTTCCAATGTATTTTTTAAGTTCACTTGAGAATTTCTTGCTGCAGATATTACATGCTGTAGTTATCTAGTGTTTGCATTTTGCTTGTTTTTTTTTAATAGTTTTTATTTTTCTGTTGATATTCTACATCTGCTCACTCTTCATGGCCATAATTTCTCTTAAGTCTTTGAACATATTTATCATAGCTGCTTTAAAGTCCTTTTCTGCTAATTATGATGTCTGGGTCATTTCAGAGTTTGCATTGTCTTGAATACTTTGTCTCTTAACTATGGGTTAATTTTCTTCTTTCTTCTAATTTCTTAGAAGAAAGGAGTTTTTTTTATTATATACCAGGAATTGCAGATAATTTGTTGTAGAGATGTGGGGGCTGTTACCTTTGTCAGAAGAATGTTGATGCTGTTGTGGGGGCATCAGAGCTGAAATCTCTGCTCAGTGTTTCAGCCTTTCAGTGGTTGCTTTCTGCTGGGCTATTTGAAGCCTCCTCTATGTGAGCACAGTTCAGAGGTTAGTCAAAGATTTGAAGGAAGTCAATATGGAAATTTGGGGGCTTTCTCCTCTGTGGTTACCTCCTTTCAGGGCTTTCTCTGTTTGATATCCAGTCATTGGCATCCCTGAATTCATTCTCTGACTCCTCAAGTCAGAAAAACAATAGCTTGCTTCATTAATTTTAGCTACCCTGCACCACATATGAAATGCCCTCAGAAGAAAAGCTTTATAAGTATATATCTCAGCCAATGCAGTTAGCCTTCTTGTAAGGGTTGAATAACCTTCATCTTGGACTTCTTTTCGTTGTTCTTGAGTACCTTCAAATAATTCTTTCTGATACTGGTTCAGAGTTTGCAGTTGTTGTCTGTGGCAGGGTTAGCCTAATACAGGCATTCAGCCATTTCTAGAAGTAGACTCTATTATTATAGCTCTTACCATGTCATATATCTCTTTAAAAATTGAGTGGATTGGATTTTATCTTTCTTATCTGTAGAATAAAAACAGGTTCCTTAATCTGGATGCACTCTATTTTAAAAAGTTGTCCATACAACAGACCCTCCATTCCAGCCAAACTGAATTGGCCCCCAAACATTCTATTGAACTATCCTTCTTTGGTCATACAGTTCTTTAGAATAGCATTTCCAAAATCTGCTTCAAGATCTAACTCAAATGTCAATGCCTCCATGAAAGCTATCCTTAGCTCCCAAGTTTGAAGGGACCTTATTTTCTACAAGGGATTAAAAGATGGATAAAGATACAATTCCCACCCATGAGAAATCTCTGCTTTATAGGGGTAGAGAAAGCCAAGTCAACAGAAAGATGACAAATAGTACGTGCGGAAGTTGATATGGGAAGCTCTGAAGAGGGAATGTCAACTCAGTCTGGGCTGGTAGGGACAGCTTACGGGTCAAGTATTCCTAGACCTGAGTCTTGAACAATAACTTATCTGGATTAGAGAAGTGGACAGTGGGGGAGGAAAGAGAAAACTACAAATTTGAAGGCAGAGGAGTACGAGTGAATAGTGAATGTTTAGGAAAATGCAAATTGTTTAGATAGCTTGCAAGAAGTGTATTAGGTTTGAGTGGAAAAAATCTGGGAGTTGTCCTTTATTCTTTTCCTTTTTTAAATCATCTATCTTCATCTTTCTGAAAATATATTATCCTCTCTTTAATTCCCATGTTGCCATCTTAGTCCAAACCACCATGAACCTGTCAATGGACTTCTGAAATACCCTTGTATTTCAGGTCTCCCTGCTTCCATTCCCTTGTGCATAAACTTCATTCTTCACACACAGATATCACTGCTTTGCATGTAATCATTCAGTCACTCCCCAACTGCACCAAAGGAGAGCCCAAATTCCTTGCCATGAACGCCTTGCCATACCATGGGATATGGGCACCTCCTACTACTCCTCAAGTTTTACCCTTTTCTCTGCTTTAACATGCTTCAGAAGTACTTGGACTCTCCCCCAATTCTCAAACACTCCAAGGATCCCTCTATCTCAGGACCTTTACATTTGCTATTCCCCTCCTAGTTGCTCCTACTTATCTTTAAGTTCTGCAAAGTATCATCTCCTCCAAAAGACCTTCACCTCCTCAGTCGCATCCTTGTTTTAAATGGTTCAGACCAATTTTAATTGCTCATGATTATGTGAAATCATTTATTTACTTGTTTAATATCTCTCTGCCTTTAGAACCATATGCTTTTTATAAGTGAGGACATGCTGTATATTCTCCATCCTGCTCTGTGTCCTGGGAGGCTGACTTCCAAGAGCTGAATCAGCTGAGCCCACTGGCCCTCCGGCTTCCAATTGAGTTCATTTAAGCGGAGATCAGAGGGCAGGAAGAAAGGCTCAGAGGTAGCTGTGTTTTTCTCCTGAAGGCCATCGCTCTTTTGAGGCAGTCCTCTCGTGCAGCTCTTGGATCCGTAACTATTTCCTCTCCCTGATGATTTAGGCCTGTGGGCGGTGAAGTGTGGCTATGTGGCCTTTCTTCCCGTTCTTCTTAGCCATTGCTAGTCCCTGGCAGCTTCAGCTCTGCCAGTGCGGTCCGCATCCTTTACAGACTGACCCCTCATTAAACTCTCTTTAATTCTCTCTTTCAAGTATGCCAACTCTTTCTTTCTGGGACCTTGACTTTGGTCTCTAAAGTGTAGCAGTATCTATTGCAAAGCCTGGCACAGGTAACGTTCAATATATATTTGTTGAGTGAGTGGAGGAATGATTGGGCTCTTTTGCTCTTCAATCAGAATCCCTTAAACTGCAAGCTCTCTTAATATGGTAAAACCAGGATTCCATTTATAAAATTAAACTTCCTAAGAGCATCGTCTGGGTATTCCATTTTTAAATCTAAGCCTAAGATACAGTGAAAATGGGTATAGATTTTCTTTTTCTTGGAAGAAAGGGTTATATGTTTAGTTTTTTGAAATACGATGTATTATTTTTAATATTTGCTATCTCCTGGAATGTACATGAAATACACTATGAACAACATAACATCACTTTTACAGGTGAAGAGACTGAGTCAGGCCTTAAGAGTGATTAGTTAAGGACCCAGCAGTAGTGGAACCAGGTGTGCTCTCAGATTTTTGCATTCTTGATGATACTAGATGGTTTCATGAGTTATTAAGTGATCCTCAGGTAAGACTTATCCCAGAGTCACCTGGCCCTGTTAACTATCCTTTTCTCCCCCGACAGTTGCAGAAATTTGCCATTTCATTCTGGTGACCAAAACTCTTTTCTTAGAATTCAGAACAGATTTGGGAGCAGCTCAAAGTCTCTCACCAAACATCTTCCCGTAGAGGCCTAGTTAGACTCTGAGCATTATGACTTTCAGTGGTCTGGTCCCCTACCAAGTGGTGGGAGCTGTGGCAATTTATCCACAGCTACTGCCCCTCCCAATCACCTGCCAGGTGACTCCACAGCCCTGGCCTGTACGTGGTCAGCCCTTTCCTGAGGTCTAGCTTTCTCAACTGACCCCGTACATTTGCATAGTATATGTGCAGGAATCATCCACACAGGATCTTTTTCATTCTAATTAGCTGGCTGTGTGTCTTGTTATGACCTGCTGGTGGTCAAGGACTGTGTGTTAAATGCTTTGAATCCTTAGAACCTAATAGAGTGCTTCAGTACTTACTAATCAATCATTTAGTTTTATTAAGTGGAGGAGGAAGTTCTTCAGATCATGAACTTTATACCAACTTTGTCAAAGTTATAAATGAGCTCATTCTAGGCATACTCTGGGTTGTGAAACTGTAAGGAGAATTTTAGTACTTGGAATAAATTCAATGAAATTACACATCATGGTTATAACGATGTATGGAGGAGGGGCAAGAGCAAAGAAAATTGAAAATGGGTTGTTTTAGTGTAGTGAGTTCCTATATAATGTTCATTTCCCTTGCTTTTTAAAAAATATTACTTTTAAAGAATATGTGGAGTGGCTACAAGGTTGGAGGAAGAAAATGTGGCATAAAATGATAGGTGAGTAACAATGATGATTGAAGAGCTGTGATAAAGATAAACCAAGTGGTTTCTGGCTGGCAGAATTTGAAAAGAGCCTCATGTGAGGAGGCTGATCTCTGAAGGATGATGGCCATCTCCATTAGGGACCAGACAGGAGGCAACAGGCTTAGGATATAGCATAAGGGATTTAGATAAGAGAAAAGGAAAGATTTTCAGACAGTGGGATTTGATAGACACTGGAATGTGTAGCTGGAGATGCTTGTGGAATTTCCTTCTCTGAGGTTTTGTAAAAATAGAACAGTGTTTCATCTGCCTGAAGGATGGACTCTGTTTGACCTTTCAAAGTGTCCGCTGAACCCAGAAGGTGCACCACACCTTTGAGAAGAAAGCAAGCTTGAATGATCCTGGGTAGTTTGAGTAATGAAAATAGGGTGAAGTTTCATATTTAATTTGATTTATGTATGTCAGCGATGTACATTATGACTGTTACAGTTCTTTCTTTTCCTTTTGGTTGAATGATTTCATTTTTAAGGTCTGGAGATGAGAGTTTAACTAAAAATACTGTTGGGAGAGAAGGAGGAGCTCTAATCTTACCTTGGAGCATCTTTTCGTAGGTACATGGTCAAGGAGAAAAGGTGTTTGGACATCTTTGAGTTTGATTTCACTCCTTATTCTACAAAAAACCCCTTTTGGCTTTAATATTTTTAGGGCAAAATTTTAAAAATTAATTTAGTTTAGATGTTTCTTACAGTGTTTTTTGGCAAAACTAGTATCCCAAACTGGAAGAGATTCTCTACATTTAATTTCCTCTCAGGAAGTTTACCTTTAGAAGCCCAAGTGTGAGGTCAAGCTTTGCGCTGCTGGAAATGGAAATGTCCTTTACTGTCTGAATACCCAGACAACACTTAATGAAACATCCTACTTTGTGGACATTAGTAAGGATTAAAGTGCTTTAACTATTTCCTCTGATGATTTGTGATTTCTTCTAAAATTCAGAAGAAAAATTATGGGTAAGAGCTGCACTCTCTGGATTCAGCTTTAACTGTGGATTTCCAGTTACATCAGTTTCTTTCCTAAAAAGCCAAAGGTGCTAAAGGTCAAAAGGGTTGTAAGCTTTAGAAATCATTATCTACCTCAAGCAAAAATAATTCCAGGATATTCCATACTTTATTTCTTTCCAACTCTTGTTTTAGCTGCTCTGAGGACATTTCCAGGTTAAAGCAATGAATTGTAATACATTTGTAAGGCTTTTCAATTTTATCAAAATGCTGACTCACCTAATATCTAATTTGATCTTAGTAAGAGCCCATGAATGTCGTGAACTTAATAGATGAGAAAACGGAATCTCAAGAAAGTAGCCATAAGTTGCCCAAGGTCATACAGCTAGAAAACACAGTTGGAGCAGTCCTGATTTCAAAGCCTCGGTCTTTTCCACTGCATCATGTTACGCTGTGAGAATCTGTGATTTCCTGGTGTTTTATCTTTTTTCACCCTTGACAAGATCTTTGTCTCTGATTCATTCTGAACCAAAATCATATTAGAGACCACGACACTAATGTTATCACCAAATAGGAAGTTCTGCTAGTATTCTCATGGAGTAAAACCCCAAAGGTTTAAAAAAATTCTGCCATTCCACATAAGAGGTCATGTAATATCTGCGAGGGCATTCCATATGGAGGTTACAACCTTTTCTACTTCATGCTAGTTATTGACTACTAAGCAGTATTTTGTTTTTATTACAAAATTTACTTTAACAATTGCATCAGTCTCTGACAGGATATTGAGCACGACTCCCATAATCCTTGGCTTTCTGTGCTGGGTGTCTTTGGGGGTACACTGGCCTTACTTCCTTCCCTAACGGTTCGGAAGTTTGTTTAATACTGACTCAGAGGAAGCATTCTAGCTGAGTCCTCACATGGTCTTGTTTACAGCTCCGGAGTGCACATAATAGATAAGCTACTGATTTCCACAAGAGCCCCCGCACTTCCTGGGTGTGTGGGCGTGTGTGCTTGTGCCTATGAATTGAGATTGTGCAATCTCCCTGCTAGCTGCATCAGGTTGCAAAGTCATTTCATGTGTCTTAAATATGTCTCTGGTCAGCCTAATCTCATGAACCAAAAGCCACTGTATTCCATGGGGAGTGTGCTGGTAACTAATAACACTGAGAGGCCATGGATTTATAACCAGATCAAACCTGATATTGAGGCAGGCAGTAGAGAAATTTGCCTAAGGGAATAGTGTGACATAAAGTCGCAAATGGCTATAGATGAATACTGTTTAATTTGTAAGATTTCTTTCCTTGATTGTAGTTATAATCACCACTAATAGAAAGCCTACTTATGGGTTAAGAACATTGCTGGGTCTACACCATCTTATCTGATTCTAATGGTAGCCCTGAAAGATAAATATGGCTAGAGCACATTTACATAAGAAAGAAGACCAAAGAATTCAAATGCTGTGTACTGTGGTGCACTGATAGTAAATGACAGAGTGATGAAGGGAACCTAGACTATTTGACTCCAAAGGCCAACTACATTCTTTCCCCAGAGCTCTCTCTGGTTCCTTTTTTGATGTGACTTTGCATGAAATTTAATTGTAGGTTACATAAAGTATACTAGAATTTATTAGAAGAATTATCTCTGACTATTATGTGGGTTCAGGATACAGATATGTGGAGGAGGAGGTTGGTGGGCTGAGAATAACTCCATTAAATCCTTAAATATTTCAGGGAATGTGGTTCCAAGGCAGCAGTGTTGCATAGACCTCAGATCATTCTTACCTGGAAAAGGAGAATGTGTACATGACTGTGTATATAATCTGTCTTGGGCATAGTACTGAAGTGATGAAATCCATCACAAGCAAGTATTAAATATTAAAAAATCCAAAAGCAGATTTTCTTCAACCAACTCTGAATCAAAGCTAAGCAACCTTTATTATCTCAAGATTTGTGTTTACCAAATCGATGCATTCTTGGTAACGTAACTCTAGTTGTAAAAGCCAATGTAATTCTTTCCCTTTGTTCTCTCTTTCCAAGTGTTTTTGCTGCTGAAGTGTGAGACATGCCATGTACCCCTTCTGCAGTGGATAGCCTTATTTTTGCAAAGGGCATGGGATGGTTTGTGGGGATGTAGACTGCAGGCACTTGAAAGACCTAAATGAATGTGTAAGAATAACCACAAGGCAACAGTTGTGGGTGTATTTATCTGCTTGTCTCATTACTAAACGGGTTTAGTTCCAAAAAATATCCGGAAGGATTTAGTTTTGGGGATGTGGGGAGGGAGAAGGAATGGAATAAGATTTTTGAACTTCTAAGCAACTTATTTGAGCTTCCAGTTGATATATTCAATTTTCTTTATATTGGAATCAGGATTTCTGAAGGGACGGGTAGGGAAAGATTTCCATACCAGTGTCCATGGGAACTAAAAAGTTGATTTTGAAGTTTATTCAGTATGTTAAGAAGAAGATAGTTTATTGCAAAGAAAATTGGGTATTGGAGAGTATAAATATTAATTATTAAAACAGCAATTAGTTATTAAAACAGAAGACTGATTGTGGCCCAGCAATATGTTTGCCTTGGAGGCATATGTTGTGTCCCATTGTGAGCTGTGTTGGTGTAGGTCTGTCTGGAGATCTGTAGTGTCACTGATAGAGAGTAAATGAAGCTCCTTTTTCACTCTTCAAATACAGCCTAGGACAGTGGTAAAGATTTTCAGTTCTGGAGTCAGACTGCTTGGGTTTAGATCCAAGCTCTGCCTCTCTCCAGTTTTGTGACCTTGGGCAAATTAGTTTCTTTGTATGCAAAGTGGGGAAGATAATAATCTTACCTATCTTATGTGGCTGTAATGAAGATTAAAATGAAGGAATCATGATAAGCACCTGGCACATAGTAAAAAATCAATACATGTAACTTAAAAGAATGTACATTAATAGTCACCTTTTTTTGATGTACAGTTCCTTGAGTTTTAATACATGCGCAGATTATTATACCCACCAACACACTAACACAATAGGGTGCAGAATAATTGCAATACCCCAAAGGACTCCCTTACGCTGCCTCTTTGTAGTCAGACGTTAGTGCCACCCTTCTCCAAATACTAGTCCCTGCCGACCACTGATATGTTTTCTGTTCCTATAGTTTTGCCTTTTCTCAGAATGTCATAAAAATGGGGTCATACTGTATGTAATCTTTTGAGACTGTCATCTTTTACTTAGCATAATGTCTTTGTGGTACAAATGATTTATATAAGATCTTATCTGAAGAGCTGACTTCATGGAAAAACGATTATACATGGGTTTTTGTTCTCTGTTTTTTGTTTTGTTTTTTGTTTTGGATCATTAGAGAGAAGAAAAAACTCAGATTAACATTATCCAAAAGGAGAGTTTGTCCTAGTCTGAGAAAGGAATTTTTCAGTTATCAAAATACCAAATAGGATGCATCTTCAAGAGGAAATTATTTTCCTGTTATTATGAGTATAGAGACATAGCTTCCTTTTGGAAGGTAAAGTGTAGAAAATGAAAGAGCCAAATATGAATTAACTGAGAGAAAATTGTTGGTAATGGTGGTTGTAGGTGTGTTTGTGTGCGGGGGGGTTGGAGTGGGGCAGGGTGTTGGAAGGCCGGCGATAATCCCAAGCACTCTGTACGCATGGCCATGTGAGCTCTGCCTTGTGTGGGTGCAACGTCACTGGTGTTAGGTGCAGAAGGGACTTGGGCACTAATCACCTCCTTGGCTAGTGGGGTGAGGGAGGTTAGGCAGCAGCTATTACAGAAGGGAAAGGAGAGACCAAATCTTGACCAGGATTGGGAAAGAGACTGATAGGGTGGAGATAACAAGACTGAAGGAAGAGAAGGAGCTGGGAAGGCTGAGTAGACAAATCCACGACTGGTGGGTTTGGAGCTGAGGTCAAAGCACTGCATGCCTGATCCCAGAGGCAACAATGATCATGATATTTTTAAAATATTATATATATTCTCCTAATTTACACACACGCACACACACACACACACACACATATAATATTATGTGTGTGAATGTATGTTTTGAACTCGATCCATCTTTATTCTTCAAATCAGTTAATTTGCTCCTAAAAAGTCAGAAGTGTACATACCAGCTATAATTTCCTGGGCATGTACTAGAGTCATCTATATGCTGTTTGATTGACTTTTTGAGTCAATACTCTGTGGGAGAAATTATTTTTTCCACTTTATAGATAAGGAAACTGAGTTTCTGAGAGTTGAAGTGACTGACCCAGAGAAACGGAGATAGTAAACGAAGGCAGAGCCGGCTTTTGACCTCAGTAATGTCTGTTTATCGTCAGTCTAGGCTTTTGCCTCTCTTCTGCTTTCACATGGTGATGGCAACAGTTGCATTTTGAATTTCCTTTCTACTTGAAAATCCATGATCCATTTTAAATATCTTACATTTTAAAGTATATTCTATAATGATACTGTATGTGTTTGTTGTTATCATTAATGGTAATAATATTTTATATCCACCATCACTAACTGAACTTAGCAAGAAGTTTAGGAAAAGAAAGCTAAGCTATGGAAAGGACTCGGAATCAAAGGACCTATATTAAAATTAACGTTCTGTGCATTTTAGCTGCCTGACCTCTCTCAGCTTTGTGTTCTTTGGCAATTCAGAACAATAATACCAACTTCTTAGGGTTGTTATGTGATTAAATGAGAAAATGTATGGGCAACTGTCTATGCTTATCACATGGTAGGCATTTAATAGGAATTTGATAAATTAGCAGAAAATATAGTTAAGCACTTCTGATGTCAAGACTTAAATGTAAGAAGAAAGGATATGGCTTTATTTATTTGGATTGTAGTCCACTTGGGGGCTCTTTTTGGTGCATGGTGTATTTATAGTAGGGTGTACCTGACTATTTTGTTTACATTCAACTCAATTTTATGCATGTAAGTATGAATCTAGTTAGGTCAAAGGGAATTCATTGAATGAATTAAGTTTAAGTATGGGATGATACATAGATTTCCATGATAGCTCACACCTAAATAGATACAGCCATTATACCATTTTTTTCTCCTTTTAACTGCTCTCATATAAAGACTACTAAGTCCCTCTGGCGACAACATTACTCAAAGTGAAAGAAGCTGAGCTGGAACGAGAAGTTATTTGTACCTGCTTTAGTTTAGACATATTCTTTTTACTTAAACCTTGTCTCTCTCATCTGAGAGAAATGCAAATGTGAGCAGCCAGGAAATCTATGTTTCACTAGAATTCAGCCTTCAGCTCATTTACCAGCCGAGGCTGCATTATTCCATTTCCAAACTGGCATCATTCACTTTTTTAGGAGCACTTTTTCTGCTATTCATTTGAAATTCAGTTCTACCCATTAAATATATTTATTGAAAGTGTGCTCCTACTCATGTCCCACATGCTGAGACTTGTTGACATAAGAGACGGAGCCAGGCACACCAAGTGAGGACAGCAGAAGTCTGGGAAGCCAGCTAGGAGTCAACGCGGGGTTGGATGGGGCAGAAGAGCAGCCAGCATGGGGAAGACTGAAGACTGATGATCCTGAGAGCAGGGTTCTTGGCTGTAGGTAGCCACGGAGATGTTGAAGCAGGAGGAGGGAGGATAGGCCCTCCAAATCACTGCTGGAAGCCTGGCTGCTTCCCTGAGTCCTCGTGTTTGATTCCCTCTTGTTGCCCAGGTGGTGCCCCTTCCATCTTTTTAAAGGCACCGATCACGCTTCTGATACCAGGGAGGAGAGGAGAGTTTATACAAAACTCACTTGCTAAAGCATTTTGAAGGATGACTCTAAGCACATTTATCTACCCTATTTGTTTCCAACTATGGTGGAGATTTTTTTCTCTTCTACTCACAATTTCTCTTTTTACAGGTAAAGCCAAGTTGGTAGATGCCAAGAGACACAAACTAATGGAGCTAGATTTTAGTCTGTCCCATGCCCAGACAAATTCACCACATAATCGAAGTTAATTGCAAATTTTTAATTCCATTAATGATGCAAAGCCCCCCAAAGCTAAACAATGTCTTTTGTGTGTTTTTTAATTCCATTTAGCATAGCTGGCAGGTACTAATGCCATTTTGTGCTGAAAGTAAACATCTTTACAGCAGAAATTATTGAAAAAGATGGCAAACAACTCTAGCATCTTCTCAAATGTTACTTTTTTTTTTTTAACAGGATCCTGGGCATTATCAACATTTCTGTTTAAAAAGACAAAAATATGCTCTTTTATACATCATCAGAATTTCCCAGCTGCCTGTCACGTACACTTGAATTTTACAAGAACCCCATGATATAGATATTGTCTTCATTTTTAGTGGAGGGGACAGGATCACAGAGGTTAAGTGCTTTGTCCAAGAACACACAGTTAGTAAATAAATAAAACCAGATTCTGAATCTTTGTATATAGACTCCAGAGTCTTTCCTCTCTCTTTTAGAGCACATAGTTTTTGCAAAATGCTGACAAACTATTGGGTGATATAGATGATATACACTGAAGTAAATCTGTTGTCCTTGCTATAATAATCTCTTGCCCTCTCCTTGTTTCTCTCATTTCCTATCTTAGTTTAACACGTCTCTCTCTGTTCACCAGGTACAAAACTACGATAATATGGTGCAGGCACAGAATTCAACAGTAAGAAAGAGCCATGTTATAAAGAAGGTCAGAAACAAGAGTATATGGAAAAATTATTATGTGTTGGGAGGTATCTTAAACCTGAAAAAGGAAAGAGAAAATAATGAAAAAAATAAAAAAGGATTGGATTACGACTTGGAAAATAATAAAGATCCTAAGTGGCCTTATAATCCATATGCCAAGATGAATCCAGATGATTAAAAATGTAAAAGTAAAGTCATTAAAAAGCTTTAAGAATATGAATATTTATCTCATCTTAGGAGAGGACAGGAATTTTTTAACAGAAAGGCAATGAAAGAAAGCACAAATATCTATAGTTTTGATTGCATAAAAATTTATTTCTGAATATTCATAACAAATACAATAAAAATCAAGTAATAAGTGGGAAATTATTTGGCATCAGATTAAAAAGGGTTGTCATTTTAGTATATTAAAAAGCCTTTACAAATCAAAGGCAAAAATAACTAAGACTGGAAGAAAAATGGATAAAGGGTATAACCAGACAATTCAGAGAACAACAATGTGAGTAATTTTAATTAAAAGATTTCATCCTATTTTTAAAGGAAAGCATTAATTGAAACAAGATATCCTTTCTCTATTAAAATAGAATGAATGCTTCAAAATATATATTCAATTTTGGTGATGGTCTGGTGAGATAGATACATACATACTTGGGGAGGTTATAAATTTGTACAAAGTTTCTGAGAGCACTAAAAAAAAAATTTTTTTTTTAAAGAACCTCAAAGACACATAATTCTTTGACCTCATAATTCTCTTTCTAGGAATATACTCTGTGGTTTTAGAAAAAATTTCTAACAAAGATTTTTATTTCAGCATTTTAGGAAAGCTTTTTATTATGGAAAATTTTATGCTGAAAAAGTAGAGAAAATTACAATAAATCTCTATGTACCCATTACTCAGATTCAACAATTATTAATATTTTCTCAGTCTTGTTTCCTCTGTTTCTGTTCTCTCTCTCTCTCTCTCTCACTCATTCTTCAGGAGTGTTTCATTGCAAATCCAAGATGTCTTATTATTTTATTTGTAAATACTTCTCTACTACAGAAACTTAAAAAAAATATCCAAAGGCCCTTATTAAGACTAAGAGAATTGGGAGGGTTTATGTTCAAATTTCTTCACAGTCTCAAGAATATATTTTTGTGATTGTTTTATTCACATTAGAATCCAAAAGAGGTCTGCACATTGCATACACTGAGGTTATGTCTCTTCATTTTCTTCTCCCCTTTCACAGTCTCCCCTTCCTCTTCCACCTGCTATTTATTTGACAAATAAACTAGGTCATTTGTCCTGTAGATTGTCACACAGTCTTGATTTAGCTAATGGCTGCTTCATGATATCATTCAGTTTTTGTCTCTGTCTCTCTTATTTCCTGTAAACTAGTATTTAGACTGAGGCTTCATTAGAATCAGGCTCATTTTTACTTTTGGCAAGAATACTATGTATGTGGTGTTTTGTACTTCCTGTTGTATTATACCAGAATGCACATGATTTCGTGTTGCTGGACTTTTAGCGACACTAAGATAGATTTATAGGTTCTGGTGAGCGCCCCCCCCTTTTGTTTTATCAAGTGCCCTGCTGACTTTTTATGTAATTGTTAGTTATGACATTCACTACTGATCTTACCTGGATACATTATTTCATTAGAAGTTACAAAATGGTATTCTTCTAATTTACTAATCTTTTGTATTAATTAAATGAAAATTTTCTATAAAGAAAATCTTTTCCTCTCCAACAATTTGACTAACCTAAAAGAGTTCATGCTGGAAAGGCATGATACATGCTTGATTCTTTCCATTATTTATCATCTTTCAGAGTAATGTGTTAATGCTTTTGCTATCTGTGTCTTACTGGTTTATATGCAAGCTGGTAACAATATAAATGTCTGACAGTAGAAGATATCTTCTGCATTATCTAAGCTGTAAATATTGTGCAGTCTTTAAATTTCAAAGAATATTTAATAACATAGAACAATTTTCCAGATAAGATATTAAGTGGAAAAAGAGCCGGGAAAGTGTACACAGTGTGATCCAAATGTTATCTAAGATACATTCATTGTAAAATACTGTCTCATGAGATGTTGATACGATTACCATGAGATAATGAGTTTTAGGGCTTTGCAATTTTTATCTTTATTTCCCATAGACTTTTCCATAAAATATGTTATTTTTATCACTGAAAGAAAATGTAAATTTGTTTAAACGAAACGTCTCTATGTAAGTCATTATACTCAGAGATTCATGTATGCTGATCTTGGCTCCAGCTTTGACTTCCTTTGCAACCTTGGACCTTCCCTCCTACATCTAAATGAGACTTCTGGTGCTAACCAAATAACTGGAATGATTTTAAATGTGCTCAATTCTGTAGACACTAAGACATCTTTTTCATTAAACATAATACCCTCTGTTGACTCAGATCATCAGTAGAAGAGGGTCTATTAAACTGAGTCATGCTCGCCTCAGTTTGACCAGAAGATGGCCAAACTAAATTTCCTGTTTTTGTTTCTTCCCCGCGCGCGTGCGTGTGTGTGTCTGTGTGTGCGTGTGTGTGTGTGTATGTGTGTGTAGAAAGAGCAGATCCTGGGGTCAGACCATCTGTATTCAAGTCCAGCTCCACTCCTGGGTTTGGACAAATAAGCTTTTTGTGCCTCAGTTCTCTTATCTGAAAATGAGAATAATAATAGCTACTTACAGACTGCTATGCATGTTAAATGAGTTAGGAAGTGCAGAGTGATTAGAACTTTTCCTGGCACAAAGTAGGAATGTATGAGTATAAGCTATTATCTTTATTATCTGCCCAAAGGAAGGAATTTCCAAGCTCAAGTTTCAAACACTTCCTCCTTAGATGATGCGTGAGACACACTGACCACTTCTTGCTTCTTACTTCTCTTTTTCAAGGTCCTGTGCAGACATTCTTCCATCTGTTGATACATTAAATACTCAAGGCCACACAATCCAGATTTTGCTGAATTGGGTCAAGGTTTCCTCCTGTGATCATAGAGGACTAAGGATTATGTGATGTTTATCCTTTTTCCTTGTTGTGATGGTGGTGGTGATAGTGGTCATTGTGTGTGTGTGTGTGTGTGTGTGTGTGTGTGTGTGTGTGTATACCTGTGTGTGCATGAGTTGTGGCCCTGACATATATTGTATAGCTGTCCTGATGGACTTGGGTGTAGCGGCAAATTTCCACACATCCATTTTATGACTTGTCTTTTGTTGGGAAATTTCTATAGATTTTTGCTTCTGTTATGGGATACTTTATTAGAATATCTCTCAAAAGGTAAACATTGCAGTTTGCTTGGGGAGGGGTAGGAATGGGATAACCTAAGCCCTTCCCAATGTGTTGACAACAGAGGGTCAGACAGGTGGGAGAGGGTGCTGAATGCCACAGGGTATATTCTTCAGGAATAGTAACAGTGCGTAGGGGGCACTAGCTCCCAAATGGGAACATTACTCACAGATTAGAGGGACTATGTCAGCAGACATTCCCCATTCAAACTGAAGAAAACAAAAATAGATCCAAAGTAGTACCCTCTGTGGGTAACCTAAGAGATAATTTTCTAACTGTGCTGCTAAGGAGACCAAGATGTCCCTTTTGTTTATTCATAGGCACCAGGGTGTTTCTCAAGTTCTATCAAAGTGATCAGGGTGTGAACTCTGGGAAAACAGGACAGTAGTATGGCAACACGCCTATGGGAATGTTGTATTGTCAAAACAATATGGAAACAGAGTTAGGAGAAACTGTCCGTGAGTAAAGCCTATTCATTAGGCACCCAGCAGTTCTCAGAATAGAAGGTAATCTGATTTTGAGGGCAGGTGCCAGTTGTGGACAGAAATATCTAGCAAGGGACTGGATAATTCACTCAGACACTTTGCTGAAACTATAAAGAAAATCTAGGCCCAGCTTTAAAAAATCTGTGTTCATGAGAGCACAGACCAAGGTGCTCTTTGTTCCATGGCTTGTTCATACCCAGTGGTAGGAAGTGATTTGTGCAGATGCCTATAGTCATCTTGTTACACCAACCTTCTATCTGGGGCAGATCACACAGGGCCTGTAGGCCATGCTAAGGATTTTGGGGGTTGGGAAGCCATTTGTGGGTTTTCAATAAGGAAGTGAGAGAAAATGTGGGGCTATTTATAGATGTACAAAATACGAAGTCAGAAAAAATCATCTATTTGAACTATTTTATATTTATAAAATAGAGTCACTTTCCATTCATGAAAGCTTTGGAAACACTCTATGATAGTATGTTAGGGTTCTTCATACAAATAGCCCAATAGGATATATATATACATATATATACAGAAACCTCTGCCTTCAGTCTTAAGGCCTTTGACTAACTGGATGACACTTCCCCTCATTATTTAGATGTATATCACATCTAAAAAATAGCTTCATAGCAACATTTAGATGTATTTAGCCAAACTGGGCACCATAGTCTAGTCAAGTAGACACATAAGATTAACCGTTGCAGATGGTAGAGAATTTATGATGCTACCCTTAGTTTAGAGGCAACCTTGTTAGTCCAAGAAAGTCAACTGACCGTTTTGCTTTAGGCCTGCAGTCTGTAAGAGGGAGGGCCATCCCCTTATCTGCTTCACACTTGGAAGTGGGGGTGACATAAGCTGCAAGAGCATTTTATAGCCCTTCCGGAAATCCAAGGTGATAAATACTATTGTTTGAACATTTCCTTTTTTGTCCTATTATCAAACAATCCTTTCACTGATAACTTTGTGATAAGGGCTGATGCCCTTTATCTTCTTTATTGACATTGTAGAAAACTACTAATTGATGTTTTCTTAATTAACCTTTTCCACCTTAAGAAAAAAATGAATGTCTCCATGATAATGAATAATCTTTTCTTCTCAGGGGACAATATTTACAAAACCCCCATAACCATGTTTAAAGAAGAAGAAAAAGGATATTGGGATGGGGTCTGAAAGGTTAATAATTTTGTTGATGGCAGAATGCAGTTTCCTTCTGACTTTCTAGTTTTTAAAGTCTTTTCCCCATACATTTTGGAGCCATAATGATAAATATGTCATTAAACAGGGAAGTGATATATAGTCTAAAGCTCATTATGTATCATCTAAGGTTCACAAGGAAAAAATTCTCGCTTCTTAGAAAAATTTGACTCATTATTTAATTACATGAAATTTAAAGGTCGCTTTGTGACTATTTGAAATAAAAATTGTCATAACAATATTGAATAATCTTCCATAAATTTTCATTTAAATTCTGACTCTAAAACTCACTCTGATAGATCAGGTTTTAGAAAAACAAATATCACCAAGGTTAAGTCATTTATTATCAATTGCTAGTGTCCAGTGCTAATAAGCATGAGTTTGATTCCTACATGAGACATCTGGTTTTAAGGCCCATGTTTTAGGTTACATCCCAAGGTTTTAGACTATCTCTATAACCCTCTGAAATATATCCTTACTTACTAAGGAGACTTGGCAAGAGGTATGGGAAATCAGGATAGTCCTGTGAGGAGAAAACTCAGAGTTGCAGGCTGTTGGGTTATGGTAGTAGATAAATTATGTCGTTGCCCTGGCATGGATGGATGTAAAGGGCCAGCATCTTTCTGTCTGTATCTCATCTGTTTTTTAAATGAGATTTGACTTTCTTCTAAGACTAACTATCCAGGAATAAATCTATTCTTGTGCATATCCAAATACACAATAAAGGTTGTTTCTGTTGTTTACTAGATTTCTAAGACCTTTTTTCTCTCTTATGTACATTATTTACAAATTCTAGAGACTGTAGCTGAACTTTTAACTAATTCAATTCATCATCTAATCCTGAGTTTTACTCTTCTATGTACAGGATTTGTGTACATGGATATTCTTCTTTTGTTTATGGGACCTAACCAATAGTGGTTCCATTGTAACACTCTTGCTAAATGAATGAATTTCATTTTAACAGTTGAAAATAATAGCCCCTCTACCTCACAGTGTTGCTCTAAGGATTAAATAAAATAATAAACATGATAGCACATAGTAAGCACTCAGTAACTGTTAACTATCATTATTATGACATATTTATATTGCCACTATTTTGAACATAATTGATACCTAGCAAATGTTTGTTGAATTGAATAGTTAGGCCACAAGGAGAACACATTTCATGGATGAGGGGAATAGGTGAAAAGAAAATACTTTAAGTTCTACAATGTTTGAATGCAAACTGGGGGAAATGAAGTGACATTCAAGTTAAAGGTTTTTTTAAATCAGATCAAATTTTCTAGTGTGCTGTTGGTTTTAGCAAAGTTAGAAAATATTGACTCAAATGAAGACTCTGGTTTTAGCTTCAGGTTTAAATTTTACTCAGTTTCCTAATTTCCAAGAAGCAATGTCTGAATGAAGCGGGTGAGAGGGAAGTCATACTTTCGAAATGTACCCAGTGCTAAAGGTGCTTTATTGTCTCCACAACTGTACATGAAGCCCACATCCTCTCCTTCTGGCCAAGGTGATGGCAAAAACACCCCAGAAAATGCAATGTTATCAGCATTTAGTTCATAAATCTTTGTCAAAGTGACATTGTTGTGAGACTCACATGTTTATAGCTGGTAGATGAGATATCACAACTCTAGCCTTGGGACCATCAGTTACTCATACTGAGCTCTATTGGGTTGTGGTTGGGGTGACTGTAAAGTGTGTGGGGGAGGGGCAGGAAGGTAGGGAGCCTGGAAAGCCTGGGGGGTGTGTGTGTGTGTGTGTCTGTGTATGTAGAATTCATTGGAACCAAAGTGAAGAAAGAGGGGAGTTACAGAAAGCATGATAAATCAAGATCTGTTGGAGAAACTGAAGGGGCAAACAGGAGGGAAAGATCTTACGAGAATGAAGACCTATGGCACTACTGGCAAGGATGGGGGCTGCTGGTTCGCAGAGCCAAGAGTTCCAAGCTGAGTAAGGACCATGAAGGTGTGAGAGAATCACATAAGCCTGAGGGGCTGTAAGATGCCACTGTGTTTGCAGATCACACATGGCAAGTCCACCCCAAAAAGTGACCATCTAGCTTAAGACTGTGGGTCAGAGCAGACTAGTAACCAAGTCGAGACTTGCCATACATCAGCAGATATCTCCTGTCAGTTTGCAAGTGATGAGAGATTTTCATGCGCAAGAGGTTTCATCTTCTACAATATGGTTCTGTACTGTTTCCCATGTCAGATCTGTAGCAGGAGAAAAGTACAAAGTTGAAGTAACGCAAGAGAACTGTCATTCCATCTGATCTCAGTGCTCTGCTCAAACTTTGTCTAACTGTGCCAACAAGGAACATGTCCCTGAATATAACACGGTAGGAGCTGGTTTTTGGATGTACTTTTATGCAGGTTGACAGTGACAACACTTATATAAAGAGTTATTTCCATGTATTACTGATGGGAAAACTGACTTATTTAATAAAGATGTGAATTACTTTAAAAAATTTGCTTTTAAAAAATATAAACAGCATTAAGATTATTGAGATTTAAAAAATGGTTCTTCATCCACTTCGAACAGTCCTGTAGTTACATGCACTGTTAAAAGAAGGAAGAATGTTACACATTATAAGGGGTCCAGAGGAAGGGAGATGACTCAAAAGACAGTGATAAGAATATTGAGAAAAACTACTGCTTTAGAAGGTGTCATTCTGTCTGGTTACTCTTAGTGTTTTTCTCTCTGTAAGACATATTTATTAGTAACTGCCAAAATTATCTCATTGGCATTTAAAAATGTTTTATTGTGGAAAGACTGAAACATATACAAAAGTACAAAAAAAGTACAATAAATTCTTATGAGCCTACAATCATGAATTATTGATATTTTTACAATCATGTTTCATATACACCCTCACTTTTTTGGGAGACTGGGTGTTTAGGCAAATTCCAGATGTTGTTTCATATCACCCCAACTATTTCATTTTGCATTGCTAGTTGAAATATGCTTTATGTACAAACCATGTTATCACAATTCACAAAATTAACATTAATATTTAATATTCAATCAATATTCAAATTTACTTCTCATTTTTGTAAACTATATATCCCACTTATTGTAATTAAGCAAAAATGATGTGAGAAATCACTGGAAATCATAAAGGATGCTTATTTGAAGAAACATTTATACTAGTATAATATAATGATAATAGGTGACTTACTGTAAAAATAATTATTGTCTCTGGGATTATCTGGCAAAAATCTTTAAATAGAATAATATTTTAGAAAGTCAATTTAAAAGTCTTTGCCTTTTTAATTTTATTTTGGTATCATTAACGTACAATCCCTTGAACAACATTATGGTTACTAGACCCCCTATTATCAAGTCCACCCCACATACCCCACTACAGTCACTGTCCATCAGCGTAGTAAGATGCTACAGAATCATTACTTGTCTTCTCTATAAATACTGCCTTTCCCGTGTCCCATGCCGCTGCATTATGTGTGATAATCGTAATGCCCCATTTCCCCCCTTGTCCCTCCCTTTCCACCCATCCTGTCCAGTCCCTTTCCCTTTGGTAACTGTTAGTCCATTCTTGGGTTCTGTGAGTCTGCTGCTGTTTTGTTCCTTCAGTTTTTCTTTGTTCTTATACTCCACAGATGAATGAAATCATTTGATACTTGTCTTTCTCTGCCTGGCTTATTTCACTGAACATAATACCCTCTAGCTCCATCCATGTTGTTGCAAATGGTAGGATTTGTTTTCTTCTTATGGCTGAATAATATTCCATTGTGTATATGTAGCACCTCTTCTTTATCCATTCATCTACTGATGGACACTTAGGTTGCTTCCATTTCTTGGCTATTGTAAATAGTGCTGCAATAAACATGGGGTGCATCTGTCCTTTTCAAATTGGGCTGCTGCATTCTTAGGGTAAATTCCTAGGAGTGGAATTCCTGGGTCAAATGGTATTTCTATTTTGAGTTTTTTGAGGAACCTCCATACTGCTTTCCACAATGGTTGAACTAATTTACATTCCCATCAGCAGTGTAGGAGGGTTTCCCTTTCTCCACATCCTCGCCAACATTTGTTGTTGTTTGTGTTTTGGATGTTGGCCATCCTCACTGGTGTGAGGTGATATCTCATTGTGGTTTTAATTTGCATTTCTCTGATGATTAGCGACGTGGAGCATCTTTTCATGTGCCTGTTGGCCATCTGAATTTCTTCTTTGGAGAAGTTTCTGTTCAGCTCCTCTGCCCATTTTTTAATTGGCTTATTTACTTTTTGTTTGTTGAGGTGCGTGAGCTCTTTATATATTTTGTATGTCAACCCCTTATCAGATATGTCATTTATGAATATATTCTCCCTTACTGTAGGATGTCTTTTTGTTCTACTGATGGTGTCCTTTCCTGTACAGAAACTTTTTAGTTTGATATAGTCCCACTTGTTCATTTTTGCTTTTGTTTCCCTTGCCCGGGGAGATATGTTCATAAAGAAGTTGCTCATGTCTATGTCCAAGAGATTTTTGCCTATGTTTTTTTCTAAGAGTTTTATGGTTTCATGCCTTACATTCAGGTCTTGGATCCATTTTGAGTTTACTTTGGGTATGGAGTTAGACAATAATCCAATTTCATTCTCTTACATGTAACTGTCCAGTTTTGCTAACACCAGCTGTTGAAGAGGCTGTCATTTCCCCATTTTATATCCATGGCTCCTTTATTGTATATTAATTGACCATATATGCTTGAGCTTGTATCAGGGCTCTCTAGTCTGTACCACTGGTCTATGGGTCTGTTCTTGTGCCAGTACCAAATTGTCTTGATTACTGTGGCTTTTTAGTAGAGCTTAAAGTCAGGGAGTGTAATTACCCCTGATATATTCTTCCTTCTCAGGATAGCTTTGGCTTTTTGGGGTCTTTTGTTGTTCCATATGAATTTTAGATCTATTTGCACTAGTTCATTAAAGAATGCTGTTGGTATTTTGATAGGGATTGCAATGAATCTGTAGATTGCTTTAGGCGGGATGACTGTTTTGACAATATTAATTCTTCCTAGCCAAGAGCATGGGATGAATTTCTACTTATTAGTGTCCTCTTTAATTTCTCTTAAGAGTGTCTTGTTGTTTTTCAGGGTATCGGTCTTTCATTTCCTTGGCTAGGTTTATTCCTAGGTATTTTATTCTTTTTTATATGATTGTGAATGAAATTGTTTTCCTGATTTCTCTTTCTGCTAGGTCACTGTTAGTGTATAGGAATGCAATAGATTTCTGTGTACTAATTTTGTATTCTGCAACTTTGCTGAATTCAGATATTAGATCTAGTAGTTTTGGAGTGGATTCTTTAGGGTTTTTTATGTACAATATCATGTCATCTGCAAACAGGGACAGTTTGACTTCTTCCTTGCCAATCTGGATGCCTTTTATTTCTTTGTTTTGTCTTATTGCCATGGCTAGGACCCCCAGAACTAAGTTGAATAAAAGTGGGGAGAGTGGGCATCCTTGTCTTGTTCCCGATCTTAAAGGAAAAGCTTTCAGCTTCTCACTGTTAAGTGTAATGTTGGCTGTGGGTTTGTCATATATGGCCTTTATGATGTTGAGGTACTTGCCCTCTATACCCATTTTGTTGAGAGTTTTAATCATGAATGGATGTTGAATTTTGTCAAATGCTTTTTCAGCATCTATGGAGATGATCATGTGGTTTTTGTTCTTCTTTTTGTTGATGTGGTGGATGATGTTGATGGATTTTCGAATGTTGTACCATCCTTGCATCCCTGGGATGAATCCCACTTGATCATGGTGTATGATCCTCTTGATGTATTTTTTAATTCGGTTTGCTAATATTTTGTTGAGTATTTTTGCATCTATGTTCATCAGGGATATTGGTCTGTAATTTTCTTTTTTTGTGGTGTCTTTGCCTGGTTTTGGTATTAGAGTGATGTTGGCCTCGTAGAATGAGTTTGGGAGTTTTCCCTTCTCTTCTACTTTTTGGAAAACTTTAAGGAGGATGGGTATTAGTTCTTCACTAAATGTTTGATAAATTCAGCAGTGAAACCATCTGGTCCATGGTTTTAGTTTTTAGGTAGTTTTTTGATCACCAATTCAATTTCTTTGCTGGTAATTGGTCTATTCAGATTTTCTGTTTCTTCCTGGAACAGCCTTGGAAGATTGTATTTTTCTAGAAAGTTGTCCATTTCTTCTAGGTTATCCAGTTTGTTACCATATAATTTTTCACAGTATTCTCTCATAATTCTTTGTATTTCTGTGGTGTCCATAGTGATTTTTCCTTTCTGATTTCTGATTCTGTTTATGTGTGTAGACTCTCTTTTTTTCTTCATAAGTCTGGCTAGGGGTTTATCTATTTTGTTTATTTTCTCAAAGAACCAAGCTTTCATTGATTCTTTCTATTGTTTTATCCTTCTCAATTTTATGTATTTCTGCTTTAATCTTTATTATGTCCCTCCTTCTACTGACTTTGGAACACATTTGTTTTTCCTTTTCTATTTTCATTAATTGTGAGTTTAGACTCTTTATTTGGGATTGTTCCTCTTTCCTGAGGTAGGCCTGTATTGCAATAAATTGCCCTCTTAGCACGGCCTTTGCTGCATCCAGATTTTGCCGTGTTGAATTATTGTTTTAATTTGCCTTCATATATTGCTTGATCTCTGTTTTTATTTGGTCATTGATCCATTGATTATTTAGGAGCATGTTATTAAGTCTCCATGTGTTTGTGGGCTTTTTCATTTTCTTTGAGTAATTTATTTCTAGTTTCATACCTTTGTGATCTGAGAAGTTGCTTGGTACAATTCCAATCTTTTTGAATTTACTAGGTTCTTTTTGTGGCCTAGAATATGATGTATTCTTGAAAATGTTCCATGTGCACTTGAGAAGAATGTATATCCTGTTGCTTTTGGATGGAGTGTTCTGTAGATGTCCGTTAGGTCCATCTGTTCTAATATGTTGTTTAGTGCCTCTGTGTCTTTATTTATTTTCTGTCTGGTTGATCTGTCCTTTGGAGTGAGTGGTGTGTTGAAGTCTCCTAAAATGAATGCATTACATTCTATTCCCCCTTTAGTTCTGTTAGTATTTGTTTCACATATATAGGTGATCCTGTGTTGGGTGCATAGATATTTATAATAGTTATATCCTCTTGTTGGACTGACCCTTTTATCAGTATGTAATGTCCTCTTTGTCTCTTGTGACTTTCTTTGTTTTGAAGTCTATTTTGTTTGATACAAGTACTGCAATTCTTGTTTTTTTCTCCCTATTAGTTGCATGAAATATCTTTTTCTATCCCTTTACTTTCAGTCTGTGTATGTCTTTGGATTTAAAGCAAGTCTCCTGTAGGCAGCATATAGATGGGTCTTGTTTTTTTTATCCATTCAGTAACTCTGTGTCTTTTGATTGGTGCATTCAGACCATTTACATTTAGGGTGATTATTGATAGGTATGTACTTATTGGCATTGCAGGCTTTGGATTCGTGGTTACCAAAGGTTCAAGGGTAATTCCCTTACTATCTAACAGTTTAATTTTACTCACTTAATATGCTATTACAAACACAGCCTAAAGCTTATTTTTTTTCCCTCTTTTTTCTTCCTCCTCAATTCTTTGTATTTTATGAATCATATTCTGTACTCTTTGTCTAGCCCTTGGGTGACATCTGTTTAGCCTTAGAAATACTTCCATCTATAGGAGTCCCTCCAAAATGCACTGTAGAAGTGTTCTGTGGGAGGTAAATTCTCTCAGCTTTTGCTTCTCTGAAAATTGTTGAATCCCTCCTTCAAATTTAAATGATAACCTTGCTGGATAGAGTATTCTTGGTTCATGGCCCTTCTGCTTCATTGCATTAAATATATCATGCCACTCCGTTCTGGCCTGTAAGGTTTCTGTTGAGAAGTCTGATGATAGCCTGATGGGTTTTCCTTTGTATGTAATCTTTTTTCTCTCTCTAGCTGCTTTTAACAGTCTGTCTTTATCCTTGATCTGTGCCATTTTAATTATTATATGTCTTGATGTTGTCTTCCTTGGGTCCCTTGTGTTGGGAGATCTGTGCATCTCCATGGCTTGAGAGACTATCTCCTTTCCCAGATTGGGTAAGTTTTCAGCAATTACCTCCTCAAAGACACTTTTTATCCCTTTTTCTCTCTCTTCTTCTTCTGGTACCCCTGTAATGTGAATATTGTTCCGTTTGGATTGGTCACACAGTTCTCTCAATATTCTTTCATTCTTAGAGATTCTTTTATTCTCTGTGCCTCAGCTTCTTTGATTCCTCTTCTCTAATTTCTATTCCATTTACCATCTCTTCTTCTACATCTAATCTGCTTTGAAATCCCTTCATTGTATGTTTCATTTCAGATATGGAATTTCTTAATGATTGAATCTCTGACTTAAAGTCGTTCTTGAGTTCTTGAATATTTTTCTGTACCTCCATAAGCATGTTTATAATTTTTATTTTGAACCCTCTTTCAGGAAGATTGGTGAGTTCAGTTTCATTTGGTCCTTTTTCTGAGATTTGTGAGATTTTGGTCTGAACCTTGTTCTTTTGTCATTTCATATTTCTGTGTGGTGCCCACTAGTGTGCAGAAACTCCAGTCTCTGGAGCTGCTCAGCCCCTAGTGTGAGGTTGGGGGTTGTAGGGGAGTGGAGCTTCTACCTGGGGGGAGGAAAGATCTGTTTCCTGATTCCCGTCTGCAGTGCCTGTCTTCAGTGTCACAGCCAGTGGGCCAAGCCCACACGGGTAATCTGTGCTTTGCGTCTCTAGCTGTTGTAGGCAGGGCCTCCCGCTGACTGGCCTGATGCCAGCGCAGTGACTGCTGGTTTGCGAGCAGGTGCCGGTAGGCCAGGAGGAAGGCTCAGCAGTCTGTGTGTCACAGTGGGGGGCCTTGGAGCTGAGTAGGCAGCCAGGGGGATGGAGCACCTGAAGCTCCTCAAAGTTCCCAACCAGCGGGGCAGAGTACCCTTCAGACAACCTTGTCCAGCTCTCCCTTCTCCCATGTAGCAAGCTCCATGAAAACCCTGCCCCTTCAGCAGCCCTCTTGCTGCTAGGAAGCCTCTCAGACCGCCAACCCTTCCTCTGACACAGAACGGCTGGTTTTGGATCCTGTCCTCCACAAATGGCTGTAATGTCAGTCTCCTAGGCCCTCTGCCCATCCGAGCTCCCCACTGTCCAGAGCACCACAGAATATAGGCTTCCACTCACAAAGCAGATCTCCAGGGCTAGGTGTTGAGCAGTCCCAGGCTTCCACCCCCTCCCCGCTCTGTTTCTCTTTCTCCTGCTGGTGAGCTGGGGTTGGGGAAGGGCTTGGGTTCCACCAGATTAAGGCTTTCGTACATTACCCTGTTTCTTGAGGTCTGCTCTGTTCGTGATGTCTGTATGCAATCTGGTTCAGCCTTCTTTCTTCCTGCTGTTTTAGGGTTAGTTGTATTAATTAACTATATTTTTGTACTATTTGTGGTTTTGGGAGGAGTTCTCCGTGTCACCTCTCATGCTGCCATCTTGAATCTCTCCCTGGTTCTTTAAAGCTTTTGCTTTTTAATTTTTATAAAATTTTACTTGCTTTTCTGAGAATGTTGGATAATTTATTTTTGTTCTTTGCTATTGTTTTCCATTTTATAATATTTTATTTTTTATAAGTTTTTATTTTTCTGGTTCATAAAAAATATGAAAGTAATTCATGTTCTTTATAAAAATTTTGGAAAATAAATGATAATTCCATGACCCAGTGATGGCCACTCAACATCCTGGCATATGTCCCACAGTCTTCTGTATAGCTATATGTGTATGATGCATATGAGTGTATATATACAGTGCCTACAAACAGGATTTCTCTGTAACCCACTTTTTACCGTTTACATTTTATTTTATGCATTTCCCAAGCCATTGGGCAGCAATTATCATTTTCACAAATCTTTGTGTGTGAATTTATGACTATTTCATAGCGTAATTCTCTAAATGGAATTACTGTGTTCAAGACTATGAACACTTGTAAGCTTTTAGGATCTATTGCCTAATTATCCCCCAGAAGTTGTTTTCCAATTCAGTTTCCAGAAAATGAGTACTTATTTCAATTCAACTTCATTAATATATAGCGTTAATATATAACTCTTTAAGTGAATTGATACATGAAATACTGCATCTCAGTTTTCTTTTCCTTTAACTTCTTATGAGAATTAATTATTTTTGAATGTTTTTTTGAAAGTTCTTTTCAAATGTTTATATCTATAACTGTAATTCTTTGCCTGTTATGGTGTGTGACCAACTTTTTATTTCAGGGCCCATCCTGCTGATTTGTAAAACTTTGCTTATAGTAAAGATAAAAACTTTTTTTGTATCTTTATGTTGTTAAATAATTTTGTAGCTTTTTCTTCTAATTTCAGTTGTCTTTTCCTAAAGAGGTTTTACTTTTTTACAGTCAAGCCTATCAATGTTTTTATTATTATTTCTTTCAAAGATTTTGCCTGTAAAGCCCTTCCTGTTCTAAGATAAGTATATACTTAAATTTGTTTCATATTGATTTATTATTTTAAAAAATATTTTATTCTTAATTTCTTCTGAGTTAATTTTTGGAGTATGGTGTGATGGGAGGCACCGATGGCACTTTTTCTAGTCATTTCATTTCTGTATCAGACAACGAATAATCTTTCCTCGTTACTGATTTTTCAGTAATAACTTTATCACATACTAAACTTTTATGTCTACTTTGGTACATAGGTGTATTGATTTTCAAGCAAACGGGCTGTCTACCTATATTTTTCCCTGGTGGACTGTTAGAGGACCCTGTTTATAATCTTCTTTTGTATCTCCTACATTACTTTGAATATGATAGTCAATAAAAACTCATTGCATGAAATAAATGATTAATGAGTCATTAATATACCGGGAAAGTATTAACTTTAAGATAAATAAACGCCTATTTCAACTGGTTTAAATATTTAACTTTTGGAAAAAAGGGTGCTGGTCTAACGGGTTCTTTAATGATCCATTCAGTTTGTGATTCTTTCATGTAACTTAACTATTTAGACAGTCACTTCCTAAGTCCTAACTTGACTGTAAACTCCATCCTCGCAGGGGCCAGACCCTAAGTGCTCTTGCATCCTCCTACACTATTGCATTCACTCTACAGATGCTTGCCCCTGGATGAGCCCCACCTCACCGCGCTCCACCCAGCCACGGAGCCGCCCCGGGCCTTCCGGCCACCTCGCTGTCGCTCAGTGGCTGCCTGTCTCCTCCAAGGCCGCCTTAGGGCTCACCGGCCTCAGTAGCTGGCTGATGCCCCAACAGGGTTCTGGGCGCGGGCGTGGGAGATGACCCGTCCTCGACTCCTTCCCCTTTCTCTCCCTTCTGCTTCCCTTTGCAGCATAGTAACAATAGATTGAGAAAGTATTTTTATTTCGTTACTTCATTAAGTAACGTCTTTGTTTCTTACTAAAAAACTGTGGTGCCTGACCTTCAGTTCTGGTTAAATAAAACAAGGCGCTGAATAAGACGGGTGTTTTCCAACACTGGTTGAGCCGTATGTTGTTTAAAACAAACAACAATAACATGTCCCCCACATTCCTCCCCCAACAGAAAACCACACAAAAAAAAACCAACAACAAAAAAAACCCTTGTAAAATCACTGAGGCAGATAACACTCTGGTATTCTTTAAATGCTAATGTGCTGTGCTTAAAATTTTTTTTCTTCATTTTCTTTACAACATATCACATGCCTCTCTTGTCATCTGTAATGATTTTCACAAATTGAGAATTTTACTTCAACAATTTATATACATTTAATAAACTTGTGTACATTATATCTATTAGCTGATTAGAACAGCTTACATAAAAAATCAGGATTACAACAAATTCTTTTCCAGATAAAATTCTAGAACCGAGACCAATGCTTAGGGTTTTAGCTCTAGGTATGCCACTGTTTCATTAAACCTCACTTTTGATCTCTTAAGAATGAACTAGTAGACCTGAAATGAAATTCAGATCTCTTTCCTGTTTTGAGTTTTTAGGACACCCACACTTCCCCACCGGTTGGCAAGCTGACTGTAGTTAAACCTCAGGTTGTTATAGGTTTAACTGCCTAGGAAGCTGCCTTGGCTTCCGATTAGAGATTTTCCCCGCTTGGGACTTTGGCCAAAGTCCCTTTCTTCATTGACCTTATCAATAGGAAGCAGGGTGAGTCATTTGCTGATGGGTTAGTGGAGGTTTACAGGGCTGCCTCCTGACACCATCTAAACCTAGGTCCCAGGAAATAACCCTTGGCCACACCTCACTGAAGAAGAGCAGGCTAAGATTACATACTTTTTTCCTTTACGATAAGCCACTCTTCAAAGTGTACTGGTCTACTAAAACTGCAAACGATTGTTGGCAAAGAAACTAAGTTAGGTGTCACCAAATTAAATCAAGTGAGATAGGATGCAAAACAGGAGATTGCCTGGGGTGAATGAAGTGTACAGCTAGAACCTCCTTAGATGGTCAGCCTTCTTGGATTAAAAAAAATGTTCACTTAGTTATTCTCAAGAAGGTCAGAAAAAGCATAATGACAAAACTTTGACTTAACCCAGAGGTCAGAGACCTTTCTGAATAACTTCTACCTAAGAAAAGTCTTTGGAAGTGAAAAAAGAGCTGTGTTTTCTACATTAAGACTACTATATTGACTAGTTAATTGCCTAAGTAGTTTCTCTGGTGACATAGGTATAGACAGAGTAGTATGTCTCTAAGCATATTCACATTTTTGTACTCTCCAAACCCAGTAAATGCAGATCAATAGCTCATTTCTGTTTTGAATTATAAAATAGTGTTCTTAAAAAATTTTAGCAAGTTATTTGCTAAAGTATTCCAGGAATTTGATTCAATTTAAAAATATTACAGATTGAGGTATTTGAAAGGTTCTTCCATACCTTTCAAAAGAACAGGGAGAGCATTTAGAGGTCTTTAATCAACCTTTTTAAAAGTTAATTGAAAAATTTAAGTTTGAGCTCTTGAGTGAAGTCTGGTGTCAAGGCAACTGGGATTCCTGGTTCCCTTGAGTGGGGAATGGCATTGGAGACAAAGACCTAGGCACTAGGGCCAGTCATTGCTACTATGATAGCTTTACATTTAAGTCTTTCCGTGGCAGAACTAAGACACATATGCACATATATAGATATATATGTATACATACCTACATATATCCATGCTACATGTATATGTACATACACATATATTAATTACATGAATACATATATATGTACCCCTATACATGCATATACAAATTATATATGAGAAATCTTGAGTCCATGCTGATACTACCAATTCAGATCTATTCTCACAGGATTTTTGCCTTCTTCCACAGTGAGAAAACCATGGCCCCCAACAACCTGGATACATTTCTTTATTTGCCAAATCCTATAATAGATATCAACTAATTTCAGAATTTCTTTGCCCATACCAATAAACCATTACAAAGAGTTTGAGATGCTTTAGTTTTTCTCTGCCCCAGTCTATGCCTTGCTCAAGGTTGAAAATCTGTTGCTGTAATCAGAAGTGACTGGGAGTAGTTCTTTCATCACCATCCCATCCCTGGAACATTATGTTTATCTTTTGAAATAACACTGGGCTCATTTGTTTCAGTTTGATCCCAGTGTTAGTTTTTTTCCCTCTTTCTTATCCTTTTTAAAAAATTTATGTTTATTCTCTGAGAATGTAGAATATTAACATGATTTAAAGTCAAAACTTTAAAAATAGGAATTCTTAGGGAAATGTCACTGGCTTGCACATCCCTTCCACCTGTTCACCTCACCCTTTGTAGGTAACCATATTCATTGTTTTCAGTTTTCTTTTTTCTTGTTTATTTTTGTAAAGACATGCAGGTATATGTATGATTTCTTACTTCTGTTTTTTGTTACACAAAAGGTAGCATACTGTATATTCTCTTATGCATTGTACTGTTAGTCACTTCACAATATCTTTGGGAAATTTCCTCACATCTCTCTCATTCTTTCTTTTTTTAATAATTGAAGTATAGTTGATATATAATCTTGTATTAGTTACAGGTATACAACACAGCAGTTCATCAGTTTCCCACATTATTAAATCCTCACCCCAACTAGTACAGTTACTATCTGTCAACGTTCTCTGAATTCTTCTTAAAGCTGTATAGGGCTGAGCAGCAATGAGCTAGAAATTCACAAAGAGACAGAGAAGGAGATGGGGTGACTGTTGTGTGATGTGGGGATTTGGGGGAGAAAGATGAATAAAAAACATACATGCTTTGGAAGTTTCTCTCTGGGTTGTGAGGTGTAATTCACTGTATTTCTCAACATCTAAGAAAATTGCCTGAAAAGACTACTTTTCTGTTGTATTAGATAAGTCACTTTGCTAAAGTAGATTTGAAAGTGTAGTAAGAAGGTTGATTTTACTTGAATTTCAGGAAAGGATCAATGATATACAGTGGGTCATTCAAAAGTCCTGTTTAAACTGTGACTTATGGTATAGATCCTTCCAGGTCTGGCTGGGCTGTGTGAAAGAGGCAGTAGATGTCTGTCCTCTGTCCTCTGGGGATTTGAAAGCTTGTCCTAGATAGGGAGATTCCTCACTCAAGGCAATAGAGAAAGCAAAATTAGCTGTGTGAGCAGAGCCCCAGAATCAGCATGACATAAAATATCAGTGACTGCCTGAGAGCCCGACAGTTGGATGCTGACCTCAGAGCTGGGTTATTGTGTCAGGATCTGAGAACTAGAGATGAAAGGAAGCCCCAACTCTTTAGGAGTAAACAGGGAGGGCCTCAGGATGATCTGTCAGCTAGAACAAGTGCTGCTGTTCATGGCTTCTTTTGAAGTTCTGGTTGGGGTGTGGTGTGTCAGCAGAATTGAATGAACCTGAGACATAAACACATAGAAATTCAAGGACTAAGATAGAGTGCCATAGAAAAGGTCCAGAGAGAACATTAAGTGTGTAAAATATCAGTGTGAGGGGAAAATACTTGAATTTAACTTCAATATTTTGGAAAAAAGATCTAAGAATGTGATAATAATATAGACACATATACATATTACGTACTGGAGAGGTGGCCAGCCAACACATGGGGTCATATTTGTCTTTATAAGCTTGTATCATTGATCCATACTTTTAAAAACTGTAAGCCTAGGGACTTATCTAAATAATTATTTTTATTTTATTTATTTATTTTTTATTAAGGTATTATTGATATACAGTTTTATGAAGGTTTCACATGGAAAACAATGTGGTTAGTACATTCATGCATATTATCGAGACCTCCCCCATACACCATTGCAGTCATTGTCCATCAGTGTAGTAAGATGCCACAGAGTCACTGTTTGCCTTCCCTGTGCTACACTGTCTTCTCCATGATCCCCCCGACACAACGTGTACTAATCATAATATCCCTCAATCACCTTCTCCCTCCCTCCCCACCTGCCCTCCCCCACTCATCCCCTTTGGTAACTGCAAGTCCCTTCTTGGAGTTTGTGAGTCTGCTGTTGTTTTGTTCCTTCAGTTTTGCTTCATTGTTAAATTTCACAAATGAGGGAAATCATTTGGTACTTGTCTTTCTCTGCCTGGCTTATGTCACTGAGCATAATATCCTCCAGCTCCATCCATGTTGTTGTAAATGGTAGGATTTGTTTCTTTCTTATGGCTGAATAGTATTCCATTGTGTATGTGTACCACCTCTTCTTTATCCATTCATCTACTGATGGACACTTAGGTTGCTTCCATTTCTTGGCTATTGTAAATAGTGCTGCAATAAACATAGGGGTGCATATGTCTTGTTGAATCTGAGGAATTATATTCTTTGTTAAAATTCCTAGGAGTGGAATTCCTGGGTCAAATGGTATTTCTATTTTTAGTTTTTTGAGGAACCTCCATATTGCTTTCCACAATGGTTGAACTAGTTTACATTCCCACCAGCAGTGTAGGAGGGTTCCCCTTTCTCTGCATCCTTGCCAGCATTTGTTGTTCTTAGTCTTTTTGATGCTGGCCATCCTAACTGGTGTGAGGTGATATCTCATAATGGTTTTAATTTGCATTCCCTGATAATTAGCGATGTGGAGCATCTTTTCATGTGCCTGTTAGCCATCTGAATTTCTTCTTTGGAGAATTGTCTTTTCATATCCTCTGTCCATTTTTTAATCTGGTTATTTGCTTTTTGGTTGTTGAGGTGTGTGAGTTCTTTACATATTTTGTATGTCAACCCTTTATCAGATATGTCATTTACAAATATATTCTCCCATACTGTAAGATGCCTTTTTGTTCTGCTGATGGTGTCCTTTGCTGTCCAGAAGCTTTTTAGCTTGATGTAGTCCCATTTGTTTGTTTTTTTATTTTGTTTCTCTTGCCCTAGGAGATGGGTTCAGGAAAAAGTTGCTCATGTTTATATTCAAGAGATTTTTGCCTATGTTTTTTTCTAAGAGTTTTATGGCTTCATGACTTACATTCAGGTCTTTGATCCATTTTGAGTTTACTTTTGTGTATGGGGTTAGACAATAATCCAGTTTCATTCTCTTGCACGTAGCTGTCCAGTTTTGTGAACACCAGTTATTGAAGAGGCTGTCATTTCTCCACTGTACATCCATGGCTCCTTTATCGTATATTAATTGACCATGTATGCTTAGGTTATATCTGGGCTCTCTAGTTCATTCCACTGGTCTATGGGTCTGTTCTTGTGCCAGTACCAAATTGTCTTGATTACTGTGGCTTTGTAGTAGAGCTTGAAGCTGGGGAGCGTAATCCCCCCAAGTTTATTCTTCCTTCTCAGGATTGCTTTGGCTATTTAGGAACTTTTGTGTTTCATATGAATTTTAGAACAATTTGCTCTAGTTCATTGAAGAATGCTGTTGGTATTTTGATAGGGATTGCATTGAATCTGTAGACTGCTTTTGGCAGGATGGCCATTTTGACAATATTAATTCTCCCTATTCATGAGCATGGGATGTGTTTCTATTTATTGGTATCTTCTTTAATTTCTCTCATGAGTGTCTTGTAGTTTTCACTGTCTTTCACTTCCTTGGTTAGGTTTATTCCTAGGTATTTTATTCTTTTGATGTAATTGTGAATGGAATTGTTTTTCTGATTTCTCTTTCTGCTAGTTTATTGTTAGTGTATAGAAATGCAACAGATTTCTACATATTAATTTTGTATTCTGCAACTTTGCTGAATTCAGATATTAGATCTAGCAGTTTTAGAGTGGATTCTTTAGGGTTTTTTATGTACAATATCATGTCATCTGCAAACAGTGATAGTTTAACTTTTCTTTACCAGTCTGGATGCCTTGTACTTCTTTGTTTTGTCTAATTGCCATGACTAGGACTTCCAGAACTATGTTGAATAAAAGTGGGGAGAGTGGGCATCCTTGTTTTGTTCCCGATCTTAAAGGAAAAGCTTTCAGCTTCTCACTGTTAAGTATGATGTTGGCTGTGGGTTTGTCATATATGGCCTTTATTATGTTAAGGTACTTGCTCTCTATACCGATTTTGTTGAGAGTTTTTATCATGAATGGATGTTGAATTTTGTTAAACGCTTTTTCATCATCTGTGGAAATGATCATGTGGTTTTGTCCTTCTTTTTGTTGATGTGGTGGGTGATGTTGATGTCTTTTCGAATTTTGTACCATCCTTGCATCCCTGAGATGTATCCCACTTGATCATGGTGTATGATCGTCTTGATGTATTTTTGAATTCAGTTTGCTAATATTTTGTTGAGGATTTTTGCATCTATGTTCATCAGGGATATTGGTCTATAATTTTCTTTTTTTCTGGTGTCTTTGCCAGGTTTTGGTATTAGAGTGATGCTGGCCTCATAGAATGAGTTTGGAAGTATTCCCTCCTTTTCTACTTTTTGGAAAACTTTGGGAGGATGGGTATTAGGTCTTCACTAAATTTTTTATAAAATTCAGCAGTGAAGCCATCTGGTACAGGTGTTTTTTCTTATGTAGTTTTTTGATTACCAATTCAGTTTCATTGCTGATGACTGGTCTGTTCATTTTCTATTTCTTCCTTGTCAGCCTTGGAAGGTTGTAGTTTTCTAGAAAGTTGTCCATTTATTCTAGGTCTAAATAATGATTTTGAAAGGGCTAAAATAAAAGATGTAAGCCTAGATAGAAGCCAATTATAAAAAAGAAGCTAACTATATTGAATATAGTTATCAAAAATAAAAAGACAAAAAAATTGTGAAATAGGTATATATACATTCTTTAAAGTTAACACAATAAATAACAGGGAAATAATTATAGTCCTCTTTTAAATGAATAATATTATTCTAATGAGATGAGTATAAACATTTTGTGATAGTGCAATAATTACATATATTTAATATCTGAAATTTATATTGGTAAAAAAGTCAAAGTTATTATCATTAGTATGGTTTATTGTTTACACTTAAAATTGAAAGAAATCCTACATTCCAGTTAGTAAAAATAAATATGTGAATTTTTCCTATTCAAATTCACAGTGTCCATGAGGTTTATGGGCTATGGACCCCATTAAGAACTCTTGCTTAAAAAAAATCACTCTATTTTATGGTATCTTAATAGGAAAAGTAAGGATCACACTCCCATATTCATTACAGCATTATTCAGAATAGCCAAGATATGGAAGCAACCAATATGTCTATCAACAGATGAATGGGTGCTTTATACACACAATGGAATATTATTCAGTTCTAAAAAGGAAGGGGATCCTGACTTTTGCAACAGCATGGATGAATCTGGATGGTACTATGCTAAGTGAAATAAGCTAGTCACAGAAGGACGAATACTGAATGATCCCACTTCTATGAGGAATTGAAAATAGTCAAACTCATACAAGCAGAGAATACAATAGTGGTTTCCAAGGGCTGGGGAGGGGGTGGGAAAATGCAGAGTTACTGCTCAAGGGGTCTAAAGTTTCAGTTATGCAAGATGTATAAATTCTAGAGATCTGCTATACAGCAGAATACCTATAGTTAACAGCACAGTATTGTGTACTTCAAGATTTGGTAAGAGTGTAGGTCTCATGTTAAGTGTTCTTATCCCAAAAAGAAAACCAAAAAGAAGAAAAAAACCCGAGGGACACAAAGAAACATTTCCTTAATTGTGGTGACAATATCGTGAGTGTTTGCAACATGTCCAAACTCATTAAACTGTACATTAAATGTGTGCAGTTTTTTTTGAATATCACTTATACCTTAATAAAGCTGTTGAAAATAATTTTTAAAAGTGTGGATCAATGATACAAGCCTATATAAATAACATGCTCCCATGTGATGGTTGGCCACCTCCTCAGCACATCTCTAATTTTAATGGTTATATTTTTCATCTGGAGGAATTTTGTTTTTTTTTAATTTGCCTGGTTATTTTTCTAAGCCTTATTTCCTTTCATATACTTTTTTATACTTACTTATTTCTTTAAAATGCTTACTGTACTTATTTAATATTTTGGCTACTTGTTTATTATTTCTACTGACTTGCATTCACAGTGGCTAGTTTTATTGTGTGCAAACACCATGTGCCTTGCCATTTTATCTGTGGGAACTCTTTGAGGCCTGCATTTCAAGCATTTTCCTTTAGAAGGAATTTGTGTTTACTTCTATCAGGTGTCAGGTTTGGACATCAGCCACCCAGGAATCTTAAATGAAATTTTCAGCTTGAATTTTGTTTTAAAGGTCCACACAGATATTGTGATCAGGTTCTGAACCAGTGGGAGTGCAGGATTATGTCTAGTAACTTTCTGGGCAGAATTTTTTTCTCCACCCAGATCTAGGGATGAGACAAGAAAGCACCTCAATGCCCCTTTAAAGGTGCTATCTTTTTGGAATCCTGGCTTTAAGGCTTTTTCCCACCTTACTGGTTTCTCAATTCTGGGTCCACTGTGAGTTGGCAGATGCCCAAACAGAAATGCTGTCAAGCCCTTGCTTACCTCTTTGCATATGTGTTTTCACTGTCTCTGTCCTCTGAGGATTTCCCTGACTTTCTTGCATACTCAGCCATGCATTAGTGTTTTTAAATTACTTTATGAGTTTTTTTTTTGTGTGTGTGTGTGTGTGTGTGTGGTATTCTTTATTAGGAAGATTTCTTTTGATACCTTGGACACCGTATCATCAAATTTGGTTCTGACTGACTTTATATCTTGTTTTGTCTTTAGAATAATACAATGAGATAGCTCTTATGTACCCCTTTATTTTAAATGTATAAAAGAATCAGCAAGAACACCTAGACTGCTAAACATTATACGTAAGTCAGAGCAGAACTGAGATGTAAAACTGTGTCTTCCAGGCCGCCAAAGATCATGTTCTTCCCTTTTTGCTGCCCTGGATTTTGTTCCATGCACTGCCAGGGCATTATATCATGTGCATTATACTAGAGTGTTATGTTCATTCTTAAATTTTATGTTTTTTTTCTCTTTATTTACACCTGGCATCTAAAGCAGAGCTGGTACATGGGGGGAGGTTAACACTAGTCATCAGATTACAATAAGTGAATTGTCATGCTACCATATAATGTTCATATTGATCATTTCTGAAGCTGTAACATACCGAGTTGACTAATTGAGGCACTGTATTTTTAACCTATATTAAGATATTGTAACACCTGTCTTATAAATGCAAAAATTCTCAGGAACTGGTTAATTATTTTCTTTTCTTATGCTCTGCCCCAATTGCCTAATTTTTTTCAGTGTTTTTATTTTTTGTTTTCTTCTTTGCCTTTCTTTTTTTTAGCAAGTCACATCACGAGATCCCTGCATTTCAACTGTCCACTCTGGGCCGGTGGCTCCCTGCTCCTGCACTGAGGGCTTTTGAGGTGTTTCCCTTTCATCTCCTGTGCTATTCTTTGTAGAGATTAGTCACAATAGCAACGTGATGTGAGGCATGTCTTCTGCTGGGCAGCTGACCATGAAGCAAAGTAAAAGGGCAAACTATTTATACATCAAGTGGTTACAGGTGCAGAGAATAGATAAGCGTTTAGCTTTGTTCAGGTTGGGAGTCCACACTTACTAAATTTCCTTGTTTGGGGTATTCCAATGTAGGCTCAACTTTAGAGTCAGGTCTAGGATTGTTTTAAAAACGTGTACCAGCACTGAATTTATTCCCATCTCAGCTACTTGAGAGTCTGTCATCATCAGAGTCCATGTCATTGGCTGATTTTTTTCAATCAACAAATGTTTTTTAAGTACCTGCTATATGTTATCATGATAGGAGGTGATAAAATTGGCAGGGGAAGCCAAGCAAATTAGTCACAGGTGAGAATACTTGCTATGGCTGAAATCCGTGCAAAAAGCTCTGTGCTGCCCCCTGTGGTGCAGGCTAGGACGGCTCCACAGGCTTTGGGGTGCAGCGTCTCTTAGCTTCTCTGCTTACTCCCCAGTGGCCTTGCCAGACTCAGACTTCCTCAACATTTTTTTCTGTCTCCATTCTTTTCTACTCAGTTTGGATTTGTAGCTATTAATTGCTAACAGATATTATTATTTATAATTTAATGTTGATAATTATTATTTACATCTGAGAGTCACTTAGTTCTGTCCCCTCCTCACTCCCGGGTGATTGCCTGTATTAAGTCACTCAAAACACTTTTTCTCAGTTTTGTCTCTGAAATTCTCTCTTTTCTATTTCATTTATTCAAGTTCCAAATTTTTTTGAGGTCTACCTACTTTTGGCTGTTTGCTTGTTTATTTATGTAGGTGTTTTTTGTACTCTTGTACCACGTAGTCTCCCTCACCTCTAAAATTGTAAAATTACTGAACATGCCAAGTCTTTGGGAAATCAGCTATGTTTGATCCTACTACATACCCAGTATTATTTTGAACAACTTTGGTATTTTTCTTTAATAATTTGTGTGAATACTTTTTTCCCCAATTTATTCATTTTTGTTCAAGGGCTAGATATTATTTAACGTCTTTTGCCATTGTACACAAAATTGGGCTTCTTTCAGATTTAAGGCCTCTCTTAGATTTAAGATGTTAATGCACACAAAACTAATGCTGCAGTGATTGTGTTCATTTGCAGGTTGATTTGCAACAGGTTTGGTCTTTTTTTTTCTTCATTTTTCCCTTTCTTCCTTTCTCTCTTGCATCCCCATATTCTGCATTCTTTATTTCTGTAACAAAACCACCCACAATATACATTTATGTTCCTAGCACTTTGCAGGCACAATGTGTCTACAAACTAGTAAGACATGGAAACTGCCATGAAAGATGAGAGTACACACTGTTTGAAATATCAGTAAATAAGAGCTGTGCTATTTTTGTCCTATACATATTTCATAATGGGTTTGACTCTTTCTCTGATGTCAGTGAACTCTCTATTACTTTGAGGGAATTTTGTTACTGATTCAGATTTTCTGTCTTGGAAATTTAAGCTGTTGTGACAGACATGTTGAATTTTTTATAAAGCTTCAATAAGACACAGTGTCTGCTCTGAGGCTTAATGCAGTGCATTTGACAAAACTGGTTTTTCTGTGAGGAAACCACCCCCTGTCATCCTGCCCCCAGGAGATGGGTTTTCAGATGCATTCAGGAAATCTGGTAATCCTGGCTGCCTGTTATCTCTGAGTGTGACTGAATTGAGTTGAATAAATATTTATTGAGAATCCACAGAGGAGAGCCTCCGAGCTTCTGCTTTGAGTTTGATACAGAGGTTGGCTGTCGTGGGGGAGGAGAGCAATTTGGAAGAGACAGGACGATACTCAGGTGGCAAGAGAATTCAGAATTCTGTGGTGGCTACGGTCTTAGAAAGATTTCAGGTACAGTGGGGAAGCGAGCTGGTAGACCGTTTCAGAAACGGCTCGGCCTGCTTGGCTGCAAGTGGCGAGTGACATATGACCAACGCACTTAGGCCCTGGCTTTTCATCCAATTATGAGTCGGCGGCAGGTGAGGCCCTGGCACACTGAGCGTGCTGTGCCAGTGAGCATGGGCAGCCCTGCGGAGGCGCCATCTGATCTTCGGTTATGATGTGATCAGCAGGGAGTTGTGGAGCTCTTGGAAGTCTTCAAGCAGAGTTCTGTTCAGCAAGTTTTCTCTTGGAAGGTGTGAGGAACTGTGAGGGGCCATTCCTGTCCAGACCCTCACCCCATTCCCAAACCACAGGACATTCCCATTTGTTCCTTATGGTGCTTCAAGAGTACAAAGGCCATGTGGATATTTTTTCTCTCATTTTTGAAAATGATGTCTACTGAAAATAGGAAATCGGGTTTCTAAGGTCTTTTGACCACTTGGTTTCAATTGGATTGAAACCACTTGTAGAATTTCAAGGCTGTGCAAAGATAAAACATTAGTCTATTGCTTGGGAAACAAATGGTGGGTTGGAGAATTCTTTATCTATACCACTGGTGCATTTTTAACCTATTTATTAAACTGCTAGTAGGTAGAGGCCATCAATGGCTGGGCCTAGATCTGTGATTTTCAAATTAGGTATTGGTTGGGTGGGAATAGGAATATAGTGGTGTCAACCAGGGACTGGAAACAGTAAACTATAAAATCTCTAATTCGTGTCTTACCTCTCCTTTTAACAAATATGTCTTAAGCACCTACTCTGGGTGGGGTTCTGTGCTGATTTTTGTCAAGAGATGTCAAACTGCAGAGCCTTGCATGCCCTTTTGTCACATGTCAGGATCGGCAAGTTTCAATTTCTTTCTCTCTTCCTCTGGGATTTGAAAGTTTTCTCCTGTTTCTCCTCTTCACTGCTTCTTAAAACGAGAGTCTCTATGTCCTTTGAGTGTGTAAGAAGCTAAGAAAATAAAAGAATATTTCTGGCTCTTAACTATTTCAGAATAGTTTCGAATAAGCTACTCGAAGTGCTATAAGTGTTTAAGACATGAATATGAATAGAATTTACTACATTTTATGAAGCATGTCACATACCGATTCCAAATAGTATTTATAATAAGGCAGGACCTGTTTACTGCGCCCATTTTGTAGATGGTGACTCAGAGGTTGCGTAACCTATCGCTGGGCAAGTGGCAGAGCCTGGGCTGGTGCTCTTCCTATTGCATTCTGCTTCTTCCACAAATGTCAAGGGCAAGTGCATGTTGACATTCTTTTCAACCTCCAGTCAAAGGGACTCTTTAGCAATTTGGGTTGTTGTTGGAAATATTTTAGAGTTGTTTGTTTTGTATCCTTCCTCTATAAGAAAGGGGAAATATGACACATAAACATGGTTGAAGACGATGTGTACCTTGATCTGAAAAGAGATCTGTAAATATTTTGATCACCTTGCAAACTGCATCAAAAAAAAATTTTTTTTCATTTGTTTGGGTTGCTTTTATGGACACAGTTCTGCAAAGTATGGTATTGTTGAAATTTATTTTACTTTAAAGACTGTTTTTGGAAAAACCAGAATTCCCAGTTTTGGTAAATCAGTGTTTATTAACTAGTTATGATGTGCCACGCACTGTTACATGTATTCTTTTTAAGCTGTCACAACAACCCTGTGAGAACAGTACTGTTATTATCTTAAAACTATAGATAAGAAGAATGAGGCACAGAGAAGCTAGGTGACTTGCCCAGAGTTATACAGCTAGCAAGTGGGAAAACTGGGGCTAGAACTTGGGCTGACCGGCTTCAGAGCCAGTTTTTAAGCACAGCCTAACTATGCTCTGTCTTGGCATTGCACTGAGGAATGTGTGACAACTCTTAGGTCACTTCATGGTCTTCAGATTATTTATGAAAAGAGGTTGTGCTAGACAATTTTCTACTTAGTAGTACCCCTTATTTACATACATGACTGTTTAATCTTAGCCCTACAGACATTGGGACCTAGACATTTAAATAGTATTACTATCATCCTCATTTTACATATGGGGAAATTAGGACTCAGAGAGGTCAAATAACTGTTAAAGGTGACATAGCTGCTGTAAGGTCTGAGATTCAAACCCAAGATCTTAATCAATATATGTTACTGCCTTTCCTTTTTAAGGGCTTATGCAACTTTAAACTTCCGTATGCATCAAATCCTGGCTTTTTATTTCAAAGTCATAATGATAGTGTTTGTTTCATAAAGACATTATTTTATAATTCTTCCAATAGTCTACAAATGCTTGGGAACCATTGAAAGATAATAGCAGTCTTAACAATGAAACATTGTGCTATTAATACTATATCATTATTTTTTTGAGGAGTCACATGTGCAACCAACAGGATGTAACCGGACATGTTAGGCAAGCTGTCGCTAACTCAGAAGACTAAAAGGATCAAATTCTCATTATTACTCACAGTTAGTCCCCAAATATCTGTGTATGTTCAGTTTCTCAGTTTCTTCAGTTTGGCAGGAAGTTTTAAAGAACCAAACAGCATGCCCTTCCGCCCCTGGCATATTCATAAGCTATTTTGGGGTGAGTCATCGGAATTCTGTGGTTTGTATATCCTGAAGGGAGAGAAGAGCCTATCGTTAGCATTTATTTGAAACAGTTACTTGGAAAAAAACTTCTTTGATTAAAGTTCAACATTATGTAAGAAATGTCTGCAGAAGGATCTTTCCATTGTTATAAAAATTCAACTCTTAATTCAGTTTCTGGGAATATCACACACATTTCTGTAGCTTGTGCCTACTCACAGCTTGTCCTAGTGTGCGCAGAAGCACCGCTCTGGCGTCTAGTGCAGGTGACGCACAGGGAATGAGCACTGGCTGAAGGACTCATCGGTCCTTGGAGTCTCTGCTCCCTAAAGTCAAAGTAATGCTCTAAGTTGAATAGAGTCAAAGCTACACAAAAACAGAGAGCTCAAGACAAACCTCTGGGGTCCATGGAGTAATATCAACAGTATTATAATTGTGGATTATGATGTTTCATTATAAGCCATCTTTATTTTGTGAATTATCTAGTTTAATCATAATAACTAATTTCTAGTGTGTCCTGTGACTATTTTTGTATAACCATACATAATATTCTCTTTTTTTTAAATGGTGGATTATGATTAAATCATCATGACAGTAAAAAGCAAGCAGATAAGATTTAATTTTTCTCCTTGTAGCTACAAGGACACTTAAGGGGGAATTCTCATCACAAAATATGTTTTTCCTGGTCTCATCAGGATAAGAAACTGATTATCAATGGAAAACGGAAGAAAATACAAGGATTCAAAAAAGTCTTATAAAGACTATGCAGATCTGGGGAAAATGTTCTTCTCAGAAGTAGAAGTCGCCTATGGCCTACAACATCCAGGGTCTGTAAGACAGGGGTACAAGACAAAAGTGGTGTCATTGGATGCCTTTGTTTAATGGCAGTTATCCATTTGATTATGACCACCTGCTTGATGACTGCAGCCAGACATAGTCACAGAGGACAATGAGGAGTCCAGAGAATTAAAACAATGGCATGTTTTATGGAGTAGAGACTACTGTGTTTGATCCTTAAAATGGTTTTAGGTGGAACATGAATAGGGCATTGCATGACATCAAAGCACAGAATGAGTATATACTCTGTTTTTAATTCTCTCTCAATTTTCTGATTATGTCAAGTGGGAAGTTTCACTGGCATTAGTGAGGTTTTTAACTCTTCTCCGAGCAGGCCACCACATCTCTCTCGCCTTGAGTAAGTCTCGACTACTTACTCATAGTGTATCTTTGTACAGTTACAGGCTAGTTATAGCAAGTGAAATTGGTTTTCCATTTACATAGAGTAGATATTTAAAAAATGTTATTGCTAAGCATTATTTGGGTGACCGAAATTTGTGGAATCTGAATCAAGATGGGTGAAATCTGATAGCGTACTTGAAAATCCCATGATTTTCAGAGTTATAAATAAAAATTAAAATATCAATATCTGCCTCCACATACAGACAGATGACAGAAGGAGGTAGAGGTTTGGGAATTCTAAATGTGATCAGTATAAGCAGCTGCATCACACTGTCGAGCTTCTCCAAAGCCGGTTCAAAGAGGCTATTCCTCCAGCTACCTGTATTGAACACATTAATAGAATGATTTCCAGAACTTCATAGATTGTGCTGGTGGACATAGACTAATCTCCCAGCTGAATGGTGAGGAAGGAGGGATTGTTTTATTACTCCTCAGTGAGCTGTTGCACATCTGGACATGTAACTAATAATTTATTAGCCTTTAATTCTGGAGGCTGGCTCTAGATAATAAGTCTCATAAAAAGGAGATTGACTGCTAATGTGGCGAAAGATGGCAAGTTATTAATTAGACAAATGACCAGTTGACTTATGATTTACTGGAATACTTTAAACTGTGAAAGATAAACCTCCATTTCTGTTTCACAAGTGATATGCCTGCTGCCCCTTACAAAAAAAAAAGAAATTAAATTGAATTTCTTACACAATGCAAGGAAGAGTACATTTTTGCCCAATTCTAGAGATTCTGCTTGAATGGCTAAACTCAAAACCTAAAATATCTTCCAACCCAGAGACACCTATTAAATTCCTTCAAACAGGGTCTGCATCTCTAGAATGATCAGCATCTTTGTGAGCATCTTTGGTTTGTATGCGTCAATCTTGTGTTAAAAATGGGAGATGATGTAGACAAAATATGACTAAAAGCATAAAAGATTAAGTTAGTTTAAAAAAAATTCTGACACATTCTTCATATTTCTGTTTCAGGATCTTTGCACTGCCATGCCCTCCATCGGGAACACCTTTCTCTGAGATACCACTGTGGCTTGTTCCTTCCCTTCTTTTAGATCGCTGTTCAAATGTCACCTCCTCAGAGACACCTTACCCTGACACCTTACCTGTGGTATCACTTCCCCTGCTCTAGCCCTGCTGTTATTTTTTTCATAAAACTGGACAGTACTTACACATTCATTTACCTATTTATTGCCTGTCGTCTCTGTGAGAGTGTGAAGTCCATGGGATGGGTGTGGTGTGGGAAGCACTTCATATTAATTATAGCTGTTTCTCTACTACCCAGATCCATGCCTACTTTCTACCCTGTGAGCAATTAACAAATCCTTCTCAGAATGGAAGAATGGATAAATGAATGGATGAGTCAGTTCATAGGACTGGAAAATTGCTATGGCTCTCAGGAACTTGAATTTTTCCCTCTAAACTTAGTTGATGGTAGTAAAGTCAGAGGCTGAAATAACTTTTTGTGGTCCATCTTACTGTAATAGTCATATAATATAGGTTTCTCTTTGTATGAAGAAAATTATTTAAAAGTTCTTTTGTTCTCACTATGTACTATGCTGTATCCATAGTTGGACCAAAGTGGATGAAAAAAAAGACTTGATTTGAAGAACGTAGGCTCTTGCATAATGAAGTAAATTCTGGTGTCAAATGTTACCTCTTGTCATTTGTAGTGAGAAAATGTTAATCTCTTAAAGAACAAAAATGAAGACTTTTAGACATAGGTAGTTGGTGACAGCTAAAAGTTCTTAAAGTAAATTTCTAAAATTTAGATTTTTTGCATGTAAATGGACTTTAGAACTCATAATACAAAGATTTATTTAAAAAATAATGTGAAAATTTGAAAATGAAATCACTTTCCCAATCCTAAAAGAACTTTCTAGCGTGTTGACAGTTGAGACTTTCTCAAAAGGCAACACCTCCCTTACTCCTTAGAAAATTTCTTCTCCATAAACAAATGGACTCTAAACAGTCTTTCTGAACTTCAAATGCATGTTCACAGAGCACTTCTAAATTGGGTAAGAGAACAGAGCAGACAGTTCCAAACCTGAGCTTGGGGGGAGAAGCACTGAATGTGTATTGCATGTCATTTCTCATAGTGTAACGACAAATCTGTGGGAAGAAATTGGAAAATTTGCCAGTTAATCTAGTGCCTATGCCTTCAAAAATAGTCAGTTAGAATAAATACTCATTACTTGGTTCTGGTGTCCTCTTTCTTCTTCTGGCCACCTAGGTAGGCAGTTCAGAAATATTTGTGTTAATGTTTTCTTGTGAGCAGATAAAAACGGTAGAAATTATGAAGAAAAATTACACAGGGGCAATGTAATTTTGGGATAAAATACAACTTATATAGTGTTTAGCGGAGAATTTCCTAGGAATATACATAATTTTTTATAACTTAATTATATTAAATATATGATTTATTATGAATTAAATGTATAATTTAATTATGTAATAAGCAATTCCTGTAAATGAATATAATTATTATTTTGATTCTCAGGTCAAGTTCTTTAGGGGTCACCTGGGGGAAAGTGTGTGGCGAGAGAGGTCATGATGTGTGAAATCAGGAATCATGTGCTAGATACTTTATGTAGACACGGTACAGTTACACATTAGTGGAATCAGGAGTTGGATCCTTTCCCATAAACAGCCAAAAGACCCCAGGAAAGACAGTTATTGTCTCTAGTCCTCAGGTGTCTTAGTTGTAGACTGGGGATTTGCATGCCATTTAACTTGCTATACTAGTAGGATTCATTTTCTGAGATAACAGCATTTTCACGTGTATAGTTTCATCCCAGTGAAAATTGATTCTTCCTTTTTTTTCTTTATTTTGTAACTGACATTTTTGTTCTTTTTTCTAATTACAAACAAATTTTATGAAAATAGTTTCTTCAATCTCTTATGGTAATTGAAATCTCTTATGGTAATTTAAAAAGGACATCCTGCCCATTGCAACAATATGGATGAATCTGGAGGACATTATGCCAAGTGAAATAGGCCAGACACAGACAAATGCTGCCCAATCTCACTGATATGCAGAACCTAAAATAGACAAACTCATGGAAACACTGAGTAGAATGGTGGTCACCAGCAGTTGGGGGATAAGGGAAATGGGAAGAATTTGGTTAAAGGGTACAAAGTTCCGGTTACACAAGGTAAATTCTGAGATCTAATGTGCAGCATGGTGACTAGAGTTAACAATGCTGCATTGTATGCTTGCATATTTATAATTTGCTGAGAAAGCAACTCATAAGTGCTCTTATCATGCATAAAAAAGGTAACTATGAGGTAATAAATATAATTACTTGATTGTGATATCATTTCACAATGTATACATATATCACTACATCAAGTTGTATACCTTAAATATATACAGTTTTTGTCAATTACACCTTGATAGAGCTAAAGAAAAAAAACAGCAAGCAGACAGACTCTTTAAAGAGCTTTAGCTAGGGACACCTAGTGTTGTAACAACAGCTGGAGGAGCTTTTTTATTACTTCAGAAAAATGTAGGCAGCAACAAAAATTTTAAAAACAATTACATGCAAATATGTTTTAACAACTTGCATGATTCAAATCCATTCATATTTGGCAGTTATTGATGAGGTACCTGCTAAAAGCTAGAATGTAAAGTTATTAAAGAAACAGACATGGCTCTTGCCCTTATAAAAGTTGCAGTCCAGACTAAGGTTTATTCCAGTTTTCATTTGGGTTTTTAATTTGATCCATTAGTTGTCTAACAAAGCATGTTTATGATTTTTCCCAAATCTATTTTCTTGTAATAATTATTTTTGATTATAAAATTGCATTGAAGACATAGAACACAGTTTGAATGATACAGATTAAATTTACTGAGAATTTTTTTATGGACTGACATGTGGCCAGTTTTTGTCAATGTTCCATGTGTGCTTGAAAAGAGTATTTTCTGATCATTAGGTGTGTAGGGTTGACTATGTTACATAAATTATGTTGTTCACTTATTCTTTATTGCTATGTTACATTGGCTTTCTTTATCTATTCATTTTGTAGAAGGTGTGTTAAAATCCCCCATTTGATGGTGGATTTGTTAACTTTTCCTTACAATTGTGTTAATTTTTATGCATATGTGTTATGAAGTTATGTTGAGCTACATATAAGTTTAGGATTTTTATATTGTTCCTGGCTACGTGAACTAGTCGAGCTCTAGATGATTATAACATTGGCTGACAGCATGACTACAACGTCACATGAGACCCGAGGCCAGGGGTGAGCTGCTTCCAGATTCCTGAAACTGAAATGGAAACTGCCCTTGGAAATAGGGAGAAACAACTGTTTGCTGTTTTAACAGCTTAGTTTTAGGGTAGTTTGCTGCATGACAATAGATAACCAACACAATCCTTTTTCCTGTTTTCTTTTTCTGAAACTCTAATTGGACAATTTCTTATCTCTCTCCCAACTCTTGGTCTCTTTGTGAATCATTAAGCTTAATTTATTCAGATCTAGCTCCTAGTTCACCAATTCTTTCTTCAACTCATTCTCATCTGCTATGTAAATAATCCAGTGAGTTTTTAAATGTGGCAATTATATTTTCATTCCTGGAAGTCCTGTTTATTTCTTCTCACATATTTTTGCTTATTTTTGATAGCTTCTTAACTCCTCCTATTTGGCTGCTCGTTATTTTTTTTTTTTGGACTATTGAGGGGACCTGGATGAGGATGCCCAAAGTTCCAAAACAATTTATGTTTCTTTTTGACAAGAATCTGAAAGCACATTAGTTTAATGTATTTGCTTGTGTGTTCCAGGGCCTCCCAGAGGTACAGCTTAAAACTCTCACCCCCAGTCTTCCTGATGTGAAGCTTAGAATCTCAAAATTCTTAGGGAGACATTTTCTCTACTGAGCAAAGGCCTGAGACAGACAGTTATGAGTTACATTTATTCACCCTTTAGTGGTCAAGTGCATGCTGATGGAGAGAGGTGGAGACAGAGTTGTTTTCGCAGCCCCTGAATCTCCAAGAAGACTGGGTTGGTTCCTCATCTAGGCAATTCCCACAGTTGGTTTCTGAAGATACAGCAGAAGAAACGCCGTCTGGGTCCTTTCTTTTTACAGGGCAAGCAAGGAATTGCTCTGACCAAGAATGACCAAGCACTTTGTGGCAGCTGCCTGAGAACAAGAAATCCACCATTCTTTTAAAAAATTACAGATAGTGGCTAATCATACTTTTATATTTCACTTCAAATAGAACATTGGAATCTAAATGTAAAAATCATGAATAGTTGCATCAATTATTTTTATTTTCAAGGCCAATAGGCTTCAAGAACTTTAGAAAGTAGTCTTGCTGACTGAAGGAAAATGTCTCTTTAGAGAGTGGCTTTTGTTTAATGATTCTTAGGCTTTATAAAGGAGACCCAGAGATACCTATCAAGACCCTGGTATGGTAAACTAGTGCTTCTTAAACTACTGTGGTGAAGGATATATTTTTTTCACCTATTTTCTTTCTTATTCCTTCATGTTAATTAAATGTGTTACTTCTTTTTTCCTCATTCTCTTGGTCTGTAACTTACAGGGAACAAAATTCACAGGTTATTAACTTACTGTTTCTCTTTTTTTCCTCCCTAATATAAGCATTGAGAGCAATAAGTCCCCTCTAAGTACTACATTGTCAGCATCCCAGACTGAGATGTGGACCCTCATGATTTTGTTCTTTAAGTATTCTGTCACATCTTAAATGTCTTCCCAACCAGAAGTTTATTTAAGAAGAATTTGCTCTGATGTGATAAGAAAAAGAGCTAAAAAAGAGGTACAACTAAAGGAAGGAAATGGCAGAAGATAAAATGATCAGTTGTCAATGATACAAAATTATGCCCAAGATAATCAAATAAAAAATTCTTAGAATAAGTAAAAATTTAGTTCAAGTAAATGGATACAAATTAGACATTCACAAAATGAAACTTTTCTTCCTCTAGACCAACACTTAGAAAATAAAAGGGTGTGGAAAACACCCATATATTCTAGCAACTATAAAACCAATAAGACATCCTAAAATTAGCCTACCAATAAATATTCAGAAAGTATATGAAAACTATGAAATTTTACTGTGAGTTATAAAAGAAGACATGGAAATAAATAGACGTGCTCATAAGTGATGAGATTTAATGTAAAGATGGGCATCTTTTCAAATTAATTTATATATTTAATGTCAATCTAAATCTCAATGGAATTCTTTTTGAAAATGATTCTGAAATTCATCTGAGAAAATCAATGGAAATAATTTTCCTACCTCTCCTCCTGGAAGAGTATGCATGCCCTCTGCCCATGGATGCCTTGCAAAATGGAATCTATTGGGGAAGAATATGGAAAGTCTTCTGAAAATGAGAAAGACAAAAACAGGGGGTGGTCACAGACTATGCTTCCCTCTTTTATATACTAAGAAGTATTAGGCATTTTCATTTTTTAAGATCTAAAATGGTCAAATTTCCCGTCTTAAATTCTGATTCAGTTTTCTCAGGTCCCTCAGGCTCCTGGACATTCTCAGGGCCTCAGTCAAATTATGTCAGGGGAAATTTTCAAACCTTCAAGGCAAGTTTCAAATCTGTCTGAGCAAGTTTTCCTATCTGCTAAGGATATAATATATTTAGTTTTGTATTATAGCCTATGGATATAATAATGATATACAGTGGTAATCATATTGCAATATATTAAGTGTCAAGTCAACACTTTATATACCTTAAACTTACAGTATGTTGTATGTCAATTATATCTCAATTAAAAAAAAGATACCTACTTTTTAGGGTTGTTGAGAGTATTAATTAATGTTGATAGAGTCCCTAGCACAGAGCCAGGAATATTTTAAGTACTTGATTAATGTTAGTTGTTATCTTAAAAACAGGAGTTGAACAGGTATTTGTTGGTATGTACAGTTTACTTCTATGTCCAAGGTTTCTACATTCAGGGTTCTTGCATATACCTTCAGAGAAGTATTTTCTTGATTTCCCTTTTGATTCTTATACAAAGAGAGGTGTGCTTGTATATGATTGTTTCTGTGGGTTTAGTTAACATTTAAGTTTTGTATTAGACTCTGTGGGCCCCACTTTCTCCTCCCCTAATGGCTTGCTTTCAGAGAGCCTTTAGTTACAAAGATCATCTCAGTTAACTCTGAGGGAGGTAAACAAGACGTGTCCCCAAAAGGCAATCCAGGGCCAGTGAGGTGCCTAAGGGGAAGGACGGCTCGAGGATCCACAGGGCAGCTTCTGCAAGCAGACGGGGTGTCCTCCTACAGAAGTCTCAGTTTTTTTCTGGCCCCAAACTGACTCATTCAGTTTCCCTCCCCAGGCAGAAGCAAGCCCCAGTCCATGCCAGTTTATCACTTGATTTGGAAGTTGTTTTTGACTGTCAGACACAAGTATGTCTGAAATCAAGATTAGGCCTGTGAGTCTCAGGTAAACAAAATGGTAATAGATGCTGCAAATTTCCCTACCTACCTCAAAAGGCTAACCTGGAGTGACGGACTGTTTTCTCAGTTAGACTTATCTTTCCAGGTGTTTTGTAGGAACCTAAGGAGTCAGTCAGTGGCTGAGTCATCCGGCTGTGGTACGATTAGAAATTCCTGAAACATGACATAGGAGTCCAGCATCTGAGACAGGGAAAAGGAAGGGAAGCGATCTTCTGTGGCTTTTCATTTCCTCCCCTCCCCTTGGTGGCCTAATTTTCTTTAAGTTTTGCATAGGTTTTCTGGTCTTTTTTCTTACCTTTCTCTCCTTTTTTTTCCCCCCATTCCTGACTCTGTGAAGCCAAGGCAAGTCTTCCTTATTTAAGCTGAATGTATAAAAGATCAAAATCAGGAAATTGACTTTTTGTGTAAAATGGTTAAAAGAGGAAGAAAATGGAAGAAGAGAAATAGAAAAGGTGGAGATGGGAAAACAACTAGAAAGGAGGAGGGGAGATGGGAAGGTAGGGAGGAAAAGGGATGCCGGCCTATGGAGACCAAAGTAAGAAGAGAAGTCTGTGTTTAGTTAAAAGACTAACAAGGGGCACACTTTGCTAAATTATGCTTTTCCATCTGCCAGTGCCAGAATGAAAGAAAACAAAGGCTATTTGCAACTGCTGTTTCGGGAAAAGGCAGTTGCTACAATTCACTAACTTAAATTTTAAGAAGTTTAGACATTGAAGGTCTGCCCGCGCAGCTTCTGTACATTTGAAATTGCTCAGTAGCCTGGAGCCAGTGAGAAGCTCTGTGCTCTGCCCTACAGTGCTCTCCAGAAAACTGGTCGGTTTGGGTGAGAACAGTGTTTCCACTGCTCATTCAGTCTCCTTGGCTTACCTTCCTGAAGCATAGTAATACAATATATAATTTAAAATGAAAATGAGCAGCTTAAATGCCCTTTTCTTTATAGAACTCCATTTCATTTATAGAGGTCCGATGTTCTGTTTAACTAGTGAATACCACTCTATCTGTTAGAGCCCAGGAGCTCAAGAACCTGGACAAATAAAGTCCAATTCTTCGAAGTGCTGAAACAGTCTTCCTTCTCTTATTATTTTTGCTTTGAGGACACCTAGTGGCAGTTTCCTGGTGGTGTTCTTCAAAGGCAAACTGAAAGCAACTTGAAGATAGAGTAGCAGGGGCGGAACCTCTTTTACTTAACACCTTCACCCTAGTATCCAGAACTTGCCCTCAGGCTGAAGACACAACTGCTGCGTCCCTGGGGAACACACAGGCCCTTGCCAGATTCTGCAACCAAATCCCCACTCCCACCTCTCAGCCACCAAACAAAGTTCCCTTGGCCTGTTTCACACAGGCTTTTTAATGAGCTCATTGTAGATGGGA